>OY757904.1:126835722-126853222 GCA_963585895.1 Sepioteuthis lessoniana | reverse complement strand
TCATCAACCGCGACACGACTAGCAAAGGCATGAACAGTTATCGATAGACTATCGGTCATGTGGAAGTCAGAAACGACCGATAAAATTAAATGCAGTTTTTTCCAAGCTGCCGTCGTGTCAGTACTGCTATATGAATGCACTACATGGACGCTAACTAAACGTATGGAGAAAAAGCTTGACAGCAATTTCACAAGAATGCTGCGAGAAATATTGGACAAGTCCTGGAGACAGCATCCCACAAAGCAGCTGCTGTACGGCCACTTACCACCCATCACGAAAACTAACGAAGTTAGACGAACTAAACATGCAGAATACTACTGGAGAAGTGGGGACAGACACTTAAGTGACATACTCCGTTGGAACCCTTCACATGGACGAGCAAAGGCAGGACGACCAGCTAGAACCTATATACTACAACTCTGTGCCGATACAGGATATAGCCTTGAAGACCTACTGGGAACAATGAACGATAGAGGTAGGTAGCTGGAGAGGGTCAGGGAGATCCGTGCTGGCGGCATGACATGATGATAATATACCCATATCTATATACATACGCACAAACACACGAAACTATGACATATGCAAATTGTGCCGATGATAGAGTGTCTCTCGCAAATACACCTGCTCTAGTTGAATCCCTGCTACATAGTCTGAATCAAGGAATAGGAAGCATTGGCCTCAGCGTGAATGCAAATAAAACAAAGTCCATGTGTTTTAAACAAAAAAGAAGCTATCTTCACTTTAAGTGGTAGGCCTCTAATATTAGTAGACAAATTCATATACGAAAACAGCAATATCTCATCAACTGAAAATGATATCAACATATTTCTAGCGAAGACCTGAGTTGCTATTGATAGGTTATCGATAATATGGAAATCTGATCTCTGAGAAAATTATACGGGATTTCTTCCAATCTGTGGTTGTGTCAATAGTTCCCTATGGATGCATCTATGGACGCTGACGTAACAATTGTAGAAAACGCATGATAGCAAAGATACAAGAATGTTGCGTATTGATTTGAACAGATTCTAGAAAAAGCACACCGATAAAAAGCAGATGTTCGACCACTTGCCTCCCATTTCAGAAACCATCGAAATAATGACGAGTAAGATATGTGAATCAGTGCCAGAGAAACCAGGACGAACGCATAAGTTGCGTTCTCTCATGAACTTCTGCACATGGACGCGTCGGTGTTGACCGACCCGCGAAGACTTAATTATACCAGCTCTGTGCGGACACTGGATATGGTTTGGAGGACCCACTAGGAGTGATGAATGATAGGGACGCATGGTGAGAGAGAGAGAGAGTCTGGATACTGTGTGTTTAATGCCATTTGATGATGTTGATGATGGTATATACATATGTATATAAGTCTGAAGTTTGATATTTTTGTCTTGGCAGTCTCTCCCAGCTGATTTAATGGAAAACCAAATTTTGATTCGAGAAATAAAAAAAATGCTGGAGAATATTTTCTCATATTACACACAAAATACAAAGACATTCTTGATCAATCTATTGATTTTATTAGGAAACCACTACACATTTTTTTTATTGAATGGTATAACTTTCAATATTTATATATGAAGACTCTTGCAATTGATTCACTGAACTGTACTTCTCAAAATCTGTAGTAATAACAGTAAATAATTTGTTTGTCCTCTATGAACGGATAAACAGTCAACCCAACTAGACATATTATTCAATAAACAATATGAATTTTACCTAAAAATGTTGGCTATTGGAAGCAGTTTACAATTTCACCTTTTGCTAGAAAACCGATCGTGATGTGTCCTTTTATGACCTAGAAAACTAACAGCATAGCTTCATTTATTGACTGCCGTGGCAAGAACTTTTTCTTTACTGGAGAGTCAGTGTATTTCTAATCTTTGGACTCTTTTTTCGACTCGTCGTAGCAAACCCATTGTTAGCCTGTTTGTAAGCAATTTTAAACGAAAACATGCTTGTCCGTACACATAGTTTGTACTTCACAACCACCAAAATTTTTATGACAGACCTCTATTCAAGCCCGGGGAATACTTTTCGATTTGATGCAATTTTGAATTGCCTCAAATATAGAAAAAGCTATACGAGAACTACACAAGAATGCTTCGAGTCTTATTGAATAAATCCTGGAAGCAATATTCCATAAAACAGCGGCTGTACAGACACTTACTTCCCATCTCTAAAACTATCAAAATAAGACAAACAAGATATAAGGGACATTGCTGGAGAAGTAAAGACGAATTCACGATCTCCAAGGCACCTCTTCACAAGAACATGCTAGTGTTGGCCGACCAACAAGAACCTATCTACAACAGCTCTGTACGAACATAGAATGTGCTCTTGAGGACCTGCCTGAAGCGATTGAAGATAGAGACTAATGGAGAGAGAGAGAGAGAGTGGAGAGGGTCAGGGAAATCCGAGCTAGTTGTGTGATATGATAATGATGATGAAAATAATTTTAGCTATAAATCAATTTCGAACAATGCAGATTTTACATTTATTGAAAAAAATTAGTTTGCTTTTTTCTGAAAAAAATCCCCTAATTTGTTGAATGACTCTTGTATTTAACCATTGCTAGACTTATTTTTCACCGTCGTCTTCAGGAAAGTCAAAATAAATTAGGTGACAAGTTCTTGTGAATTCATTTTTTGGGGGGTTTTGGGATACAAAAGAACAGACCTTCTTGTGTTCAGTTGCTGCATTTACTAATATTAAGGTTTCATCTCTATCACCATATCGGCGACTGTAGTCCAGGGTGATGCAAAGGATCCCTTTTCGTTAGCCACTACTCCTTTCTCTGGATTACTCCACCTCGTCTGCGTCCACATCTTATAATGCTGAATGTTAAGCAATGAGGCATCAAGTACCAATTGTGAGTTTTTGGTATGACTCGAAGTGGGATTGAATCTCGGTCTCCCAATCCATTGGCGAACACTCGAACCACGAGGCAAATGTATCGTACCCATAGAGGAGGGTTTAGGTAAATATTTTTGCTCTTGATAATAAAAGGAACTTTTCGTGAGGCCTCGTCTTTTTTTTACTCAATCGTCTGCTAAGAATGTATGGAATTACATTATAAATAATGATTTGATGAGTTTCGAATTGAGTCGATCTAAAAATCGATTACCTTTTAAAGATAAATTCTAATCGAAAAATACCTAGACAAAGCATTGCGTGTTTCGTTTTCTGCTATCTGGCAGACGGCAGAATGTACTGGAGACTATAAATACAAAGGCCAGACATATTCATCAGAAACGCAATTATTCAGCTGAAACAATATTCAAACTGGAATATTTAACAAATAAGACAAATATATGAAATTTGAAGGTTAAAACTTATTTTCAATATTATTATGATTATCAACGTGAAGAATAGTGTTTACCCCCTGATGCTGACCTTCAAACTGAAGGCAAATGGATTGAAAAGGAAAACAAATGCAGATAAAGTGGCTTTCAATAAATGAAATAAAAACTGTTACAAAATTATTGTATAGATCAGGGGTCTCAAACTCAAGGTTTACGAATAGCCATTGCGTTCTGCATGAGAGACACAGCGGGCCGAAAATGAGGTGGGATGGGATGGGGGACATGAATTGAACCTCTTATAAAGCTAATCTGCAATACATCTGAAGCCATTTCATTTTCAAATCCTGAATTCTTGAGCAGAGGAAATATACAATAAAAGTCAAGCTGAAAATTCGCTCAAGCTATGCTGACATCTTGGTTGAAAGCGATCCCTGAATTTCATTAGAAGAAAAACGATGAACAATTGATATATTAAGGTTTTCTGGGAATAGTGTTTCACGTGATCTCCCTGATCCGGAGATTGTGAGCCAACAGTGTTCAATAAAATAGCACTCATATTAAAACATAATATCGAGCGTACAAGTTTATTAAGGTAGATACATTATCAAGATACATTAGGTGGAGAATATTGTCGTAGAAATTAAACATTCACACACGCACACACATATATGTATATACTACGTTTATAATTCATACTTTTGATCAATGTATAAACAGAATCTGGCTTAAATAACCGACAATGGTTTAGGAGGTGCCTGTGGAGTAATGGTTATCGTCGTTGAAAATGGACAAGGTGACACGAGTTCAAATCCTGGACGAGACAGATTGCTGGTTGGTTTTGTTTGTTGGGTTTTATGGCATATCAACCTTTGTAGGTTATTTAACGTCAAATCCATTTTTATGTAAATAATCTGTTTTATATAAAACAATTCAGTTAAGAATAAGTACACAGATTAATTGTCAAAAACATTCCATTTCAAACTATTCAAGCTTGATATGTAACAATTCAGTTAAGTGTAAATACAGTTTTAATGGCGAAAAACAGTTCCATTTTAAATAATTCGGTTAAGCATAAGCACGCAGTTTAAATGTAAGTATGGTTTAATTGTCAAAAGTATTTCTATTTCAAGCTATTCAGTTTACTCAAACAATACAGTTTAGCATAAGTATGTTGTTAGTTCTATTTAACCCCTAGATAGGGCCCTATCAGGTGCTACCACTCCGGGTGGGAGTGGACCTGGGGGCGATGACAATGAAGGGTTACTCCGCATTCGCCAAAGCTCCTGCACTGCTGGATCCTCACCATAAGATTGTTTAGTGTCATATACAGGACACTCGTTAGTGGGGGGGGGGGTTACCCCTCTGCAGAGGTGCAGTCAGTGTATTCTACAGCCCCAGCTGACTGGGCAAGAGACTGATTGCATTTTACATAACACTAATACCCTTGGGAAAGGTATGAATCCTATTATTCTCCCTCCAGTTATGGGTACATAGTAGGGCAGACTGGTTTCTTCAGCCTTGGTGTGCAACTAGTCTAGGAGAAGGAAAACTCTGAATTCAAACCTGTTAAACTCCGCTTAAAAATTGACCTTGTGTCATATCCTACCTGAGCGGGGTGGGGGTTGGTAAATATGTAATATATGTATATACTACCAAAAGTGAATACAAATATTTCGATGACCATTGTATTAACTCGTCTATTTCTTGCTTCAATGCAAACGTCACAATTAGGTTTAGTGCAAGGATTAGCAGTTCAGTTTGACACCGTTACTTCATAATATAAAATTTATTTCCAAGACATTATTAGACTCATCCAGAAGGATTAACGTGAAGCAGAATGGAAACCTCAGCGTTGTGAGTCAGCATTGAACAATATCAAATCAAAATAGCAACCAAGATGCGCATGCGCTAAGGGAATTAATATTTGACAAATCGCGGTCAATCGTACGCACGTTACCTTCCTTAGTTCAGTGTGCACGTAATCCATAAGGCCCAAAATAAACTCGGTAATTTATATAATGCAAGAAAATGAATAGAGATTCTTATCTTATACTTTGCTTTTTAGACTTTCTCTTAATATCCCGGCATTGGGTACTATACCTAAGTTTAGCAAGTTGATAAATGTTAATTACTCTGCTTGATAAGTTGATTTTTTATGACATATCAACTCATGTGGGTTATTCAATGCCGACTTATATATATATATATATATATATATATATATATATATATATATATATATATATTGTAGAATAACAATAACACATACCCAATCAATCCCAGCTTGAAGCATCCTACGTTCCTAGCCACAACGAAAATCTGTCAGTGAATGACTATATATATATATATATGAATGATTTGTATGTGTGTACTTTGTTGGTAATTTCATTCTTGATTGAATTAGAGCTAATATTTTTGGATATAATTAAATGGCTTGAAATAATGGTCTCAAGCACTAATAATTCGGTTCAAATTAATAATTAGTTTGCACACAGTGTTGTAGTTTTAAGTATTGCTAACACAAATCGTTTCATCTGCTCACCGTTAAATGGTTCTATGTATTGCTATGTAATACCTATAATTCAATTTTTGCACACAGTTAAATGGGTTAGGTATTGCTATTTAACACTAGTAATACTATTCAACATAACCCATTCGTTTATACACTGTTAAATGATTTCAAGGATTGCTATGAAACCCTCACAATTCAATTAAACATGAGTCACCTGTTTGCACATAGTTAAAGGTTTATACAGTTCTATTTGACCATAACGAGTACTATTATTCCAGTTCAAAGTGTACCTGGAAGTAATGGCAATGAATAAGGTACTCCACATTCCTTAAAACTCCAGGACTGGAGCCTCACTCTCAGATAGTTTAGTGTCATATCTAGGACAATCATTTGGTGGGTGTTTTACCCCTTTGTAGAGAAGAAGTCAGTTTATTCTACAGCCCAGCTGACTGGGCGCGCGCACGAGAGAGAGAGAGAGAAAGAGAGAGAGAGAGAGAGAGAGAGAGAGAAACAAAATGTAGGTCTCAATCTTGATTATAGATTCAGATTCTCATCCTTAGGATAAATGAAACACTAGAAGGGTCCAAGAGTCCCTTCTTGTGTTCATATGCTACTAACTGAATCCATGAAATTTCCTAGGTTAAAAAAAAGGAAAAGAAACAACCACCAAGGATAAAAACTTATGAGATTTTAAATATTCCTTCATCAATTGCAATGTACAATATTTGTTGTAGGGAGTACCGGTGGTGTAGTTGCAAACGTGTTTGGCTGCAATATCGTAGAAAGCGATTTCGAACTCTTGTCACGCTAATTACGGTCACTTTCGAAATTCCGTCATTCCCCTAGTTATGTGTTAAATAATACCACTAGTCCTTTTGCGAAGATGGTTTTGGAATTAAATATACCACGAAGATTGACGTACCATTGAATAAAGAAACCAGACCAATATTTGCAGTGTGAGGGCAATATACATACAAAAGTCTGATTAATATTGTCTTTAATTGGATCATTTTGAGATGAGACTTCTTAATCTGAGAATTAATTTTTATTTATTGCGGACTTTTTGTCCTCATCTTGGTAGTTTTTTTTGTTTTTTTTTTTTGTGTTGTTTCTTCTTTCACTACGTTTCGGCCAAATTTCACCTCTGGTCTTCTTCAGGTGATTTTACCGCGACCTCGGATAGGAATGATGAGTCTTGTAACTGTATACCCAGTAATTACTACCTTCCATAGTTATTGTCTATCGCATCTGATTGATATATTATATTATTGATGAACCTTGAACCCGTTGGTTTTCTCTTTTAATGATACTACTAACGTTCTTTTCAGGGCCTTTGCCAGGGTCTGAATATCCCTCCGTATCAATGATACAAATACCCCACTCTTATCATTATCATTACCAAGTCTTAAAGATAACACATATTCCCTTTAATCTCTCTCTCTTTCTCTCTCACCGTTCCTATCGACTATCACTTTTGGGAGGTTCTTTAGAGAGCATTCTTTGTCAGTACCGAAACCTTTGCTCATCGGTCAACACTGGTTTGCACAGGAGAACGTCGCTCATGAATTCGTATTTGCTTCACCAACAGTGCTAGCATGTCTTGTTCGTCTTTTTTTGATGGTTTGTGTGACGGGAGACAAGTGGCTATACAACTGATGTTTTGCGGGGTGCTGCTCCAGGATTTTTGAAAAACAGCATATAGCTTTCTTATGCTGTTCCCGTCTATTTTTTCTCGAAGCATTTCATGCAGGTGCAACCATGCACGCGTACGGATACAGCTAATACAGCTGCAGATGGAGAGAATTCTTGTTTCATTATATCGGAGAGATTAAGTTTTCATATGTTCAATGACCTGTCAATATCAGGTCATGCTTTTCTAATACTTGCGTCAACATCGATTTTCGTAGATGAGATATTACTACTGAGGTTTCTGGACTGGTCTTCAAACTTTAGAGCTTAGCGTATTATGTGAAGATGGCTCTCTCACATATTTATTCACATAAAGTAGCATTTTATAAAATATATAAGACACAATATTCCGAAGATATCAGGCCGGGTGATTTTGAGTTAGTAAGCGCCGGTCCTATTTTTTTAAGCAGATATGAAGCATTTGAATTAGCGTTTTATACTTATCTCCGTGATATCGAGAATTTTGATGATTAAAAAATGATGTTCAGAGTAAACGCAAACCTCATTTGCAAATTGAACTGTAATTCAAACTATTCTCTACTATTAGGTTAGGTTAGATAATTTGGTTTAATGGCATATCAATCCTTAATGGTTATTTAGTGCCAAATCCAGTTTGCATATGATTTTTAGTGAATAGTTATTGGTATCATTTTTGAAGAAGGAAGTGTTCATTTGTTTGCACACAGTTAAATGGTTTCAAATATTGCTATATAGCACTGATGGTTTTATTTACTCACGGTTAAATAACTTCTAGCATTGCTATCTAATAATTCAAATTGATATAAAAAACCTTCTGTTTGACTCATTGTTGGGACACTAACAGGTACTACCACTCTAGTTCAGAGTGGACATGGGGGTAATAAAAATGAAGGGGCACTTCACATTCACCAGAGTCTCACTATCAGACGGTTTAATGTCATATACAGGACACACGCTGGGAAGATCTTATCCTCAATGCTCTTTACGTTATAGCCTTTTACGTTTATCGGTTTAAAAAATGATGCGCTGTTTTTTTTTTTTTTTTGTTGTTTTTTTTTCTGGGTTATCATAATTGCTATATTCTCTATGGGGGAACAGTAATGGATATGTCCCATTACTCATAAATACGTCGACACTATTGAGAGTGGGGAATTTTGGTGGTCCAAGTGATCACCCCAAGCAGTGGGTACCTTCTTCACACTGTTGGCGAGTATTGTATTTTGTTAATGTTATAAACATTTTCATTTCATTTTTCTAGGGCAGACTAGGTTCTTCAGCCTTGGTGAGGCAACTAGTCTAGGAGAAGGAAAACTATGAATTCAAACCTGTTAAACTCCGCTTAAAAAATTGACCTTGTGTCATATCCTGCCCGAGCGGAGGGGTTGGGTAAATATGATAAACATTTTCATTTCATTTACAACCTACATTTTGGTTATTTCTCACCCAGTAACTTTTTGTTAGGTTACAACAATGATATACAAACCCAAGGAGAATTTTAGTAATGTATACGAAAAAAGAAAAAAAAATTACCTTCTTGAGAATGCATACATTACAAAATTGCTATTCAGCTGCAGATTGCATTGAAAATTGCTTCATTTTTTAAGTTGAATATATTGCTCTACTAAAAGTCTTGCTAGAATATGTCATTTTTTGGCGCACTGATACATCTTCAATTACATATATGAGAGTTTTAAAAGCGTTCTACAAATTACTAAGCAGAGGCGTTAATGGTATAATGGATATCGTCCTAGGAAACGGACAAAGCAATCCGAGTTCAAATCCACAGGTAAGCTGTATGCATAGACACAAAGCGCTAAGACCCTTGAGAAAAGTATTAATCCCACTATTCTCCCTCCATCTATGCGTAAAAACAAGAGCAGACTGTAATCTATAATCTTGGTTCGGCAGCTGGTCTAGACCTACCAAACTCCGCCTAAAAATTACCTCATGTTACAACCTGCCCGTGCAGAAGATTTTGGTAAATGCATAGATATTACAAAGTACTTGAAATTGTTGTCATAAAAGTAGTACTCAATGGTATTTAACTTTAAAGTTGTTCCGCCTCTGACTGAATGCAGCTCTGCAGAGGAGTAAGACCTTCCAACGAGGCCGATTGATGGCCGTAATGCTTAAAGTTTGGATCCTGATGGTTAAGCAGTTCGTGACCTGGCAGCCAACGTGGTCACGTGACTTGAAACATTCTACGTTGGCCCTTAGTGGACTAGACGGGTGGTTGGGGAGTCCCGATCGGATCAGTCAGCTGGTCATATTAATCCCTTGCACTTATATGATTTCCTGAGCGTATTCCACAAATTAGTCTGGTGGCAAACGAGCACCCGATCCTATTTCATCTTAAAGGTGCTTGAAGGTGGTGGCTGAGGGTCAGTTGCCTTGAGATATGAAACTATGTAAACCGTGTACGAACAAACGATCAACATTAGATAGAATTAAGAGTTCTGAATATCAATACTTCAAACTATTAAAACCTCTACAAAAAATGTCAAGGACGATTATTAGTGCCAGCAATACTCGAATTGCTTGAACTGTGCACAAACAAATGAACTCTAACTCAAAAAAATATTCACTTACATATCATATATATAAAAAAAGTAAAGTTGGCGACCATAGTCGAGGGTGACCCGAAAGCTCCTTTTTCAATAGCTACTACACCAAGGTGTATGGAAGGGCGCAACTCCTTTCCCGGGATTGTTCCACTTTACCCTTGATCCATACCTTATAATACTGAGTGTAGGTATCAAGTACCATTTTTTGAGTCTTTGGTATGACTCGACCTGGGATTGAACCCTGGTCTCCCGGGCCATTGGCGAGCACTATACAAATGATATATATAAAAACAATTCACTTACAAATCGTACATGTATACATATCTAAAGTCTATTAGCTTTTGCTTCATTTAATTTATTAGATTTCCAAAATAGATCTATTCTTATATTGAATGTTCTCTCTATTCAGGCAACGATAGTTAGACCATCCAGTATATATGCATGTATGCATAAATTTCGAGGTATATATATAGTTAGATATAGATGTACATATAAATGTTTGTTTTTATATATGAAGACGAGCAGAAAAGTTCACAGGCTTACTAATATAATCTCATGAATGTGACAAAAGGAGCTATTTTTTACAGTCTTCCTTGTGATCCACGTACTACTGCAATTCGTGTTGCAGTGGTTAGATCCCATGTTTTAAACACATCATATGAATTTTTCAGCCCACCCTATATATATATATATATAAGAAAATTAGAAGTATGTTTAGAAGTGTGTGTGTATATATATATATATATATGAATGACATATAAGATCTTTATCTATTCAACTCTTTACAGGAAATACTTGAAAAGCATATATTGTTTACCTGTTGAGTTAAGTAGGTATAAGAATGATTTTAGTTTGATATCTACGTCTTGAAAGCAGTTTTATCTTAAATGCCAGTGCAAATGAGTGGGAGTAAAATCACTTGTTTATTTCTCAATATTCATAGCAAAGGAAATTGATGCATATTTATTAACCACGATGTTACAGTTCAACACGTTACCCATAACGCCTTGGAAATTCACTTCCTGCATATTTATTTAGTTCGTATCAATCAAATAAAAAAGTAACAATGTTGATACTTGTCAAAATCATTAATGATGAGGATTAAAGACCTATTTATCTTGTTTATTTGGATTTTATGGCATATCAACCTTTGTAGGTTATTTAATGCCAAATCCCTTTTTTTAATACAAATAAACACTTCTTTTTCAAACAATTCAGCTTAGTATGAGTACAGTTTTTGTTTACTCACAGTTAAATGTCAAAGCAGTTCTATTTTAAACAACTCAGTTTAGCGTAAGTACAGTTTCAATGTCAAAAACAGTTCTATCTAAAGCAATTTAGTTTAGAATATGTCCACAGTTTAGTTCTATTTGACCCATAGATAGTACCCGATCAGTTGTTACCACTCCGAGCCAGAGTGGACCTGGGAGCGATGCCAATGAAGGGGTACTCCGCATTTCCCAAAGCTCCAGCATTACTGGAAGCTCACCATCAGATTGTTTAGTGTCATATATCGGACATTTGTTTGGGGGGATCTTACCCTCACTGCAGAGATGCAGTCGATGTATTCAACAGCCCCAGCCGACTGGGCAAATCTATCTATCTAATGAATTTATTATATGTAAATATATATGTATGTCCCAACACCCCTGCACAACCAGGATGTGACATTAGGTCAATTTTTCAAGCCGGATTAAATATGTTTGAATTCAGAGTTTTCCTCCTTCTCGATTGGTCGCCATACCATGTTGAAAGAACACAATCTGCTCGACTATTTAACCACAGTTGGAGGGAGAACAATTGGATACATACCTTTCCCAAGGGTATTATATGTTATGTTAAAAATACGCCTGTTCAATTAAAGAGTCCTGGGTGGCGTTGTCAGTTATGTCTTTGTCTGCATCATTTGGGGATTTCAAGTCTTTCAACATAATAACCCCATCTCCAGCTCCACCCCACTCGGGATGATCATTACTGGGTGCGCCACATATGTATCCCAACGCTAGCTGCTAAACTGGCTGATATCAACTTTTACTAACTTAAAGCTTGGTTTCTGCGCACTAGATTGCCTATTGCTGTAGCCAATCAGCGTGCAGAGTGGTTATCTTAAACAGATCTACGTGCCGTTGAAACTTTGTGGAATCCAAACTACCCTGCTCAGGATTTGAACTGGGTTCGTCATTTCCATTTTTTACGGTGATCAGGTTACCCTATCGATTTATCTATCGACTGGATGATACATCTGACATTGTCTGAATAGAGACAATATTCCATATAACGGAGGAAATATTTTTTTTGAAAATTGAAAAATTGAATGAAGCGAAGATTAACTGACTTTAAAATGCCAGGCAAATCTACTCCACCTAAAAATGAATACACCTGTAGAAACAACATTACGAGAATTTACTCGGAAAACCTCTGAAAGTAACGCATGAAGCAATCACGAAAATTATTAGTTATCAATTAGACATCAAACTAGGACAATTAACACAAGAAGAAATCGACTCAGTACTAAGAAAAATTAAAAATAGGACAGCAGCTGGGCTTGAGGAAATACACCCAGGAGTATGGAAGACCAGGGAATTCGACAACATACTGTTCCGACACTGTAATGCCGTATATAAACAAAGCTCAATAGACTGATGGACAAAGGGATGCATCCCTCCTTCTCTAAGAAGGGTGACCTCGGAATAGCCAAGAACTACCGAGGTATAACCCTTACATCCATAGCGGCCAAGATCTATAATGCTCTACTACGCAACCGTATAGAACCCAAAATTGAGAAGATAATAAGGAAGAACCAAAATGGCTTTCGAAGAAATCGATCCACTACATCACACGTTTTAACTATCCGTCGAATTCTAGAAGGTGTACATATAAAAAACCCTGAGGCAACAATATTATTTGTCGACTTCTCCAAGGCCTTTGCCCCATACACAGAAGGAAGATGAAGCAAATACTACTCACCTACGGCCTACTCAAAGAAACCGTCGCTGTCATAAAGATGCTATATCGAAACACAGAAATAAAAGTCCGCTCCCCAGATGGAGACAGACATCAAGACGTAACTAGCAAAGGCATGGACAGCTATCAACTGGTTATCGGTCATATGGAAGTCAGACATGACCGATAAAATAAAACTCATTTTTCTCCAAGCAGTGGTCGTGTCGATACTGCTATATGGATGCACTAAATGGACGCTAACTAAACTTATGGCGAAAAAGCTTGACGGCAATTACTCAAGAATACTGCGAGCAAACAAATCCTGGAGGCAAAACCCCACAATAGAGCAGCTATACGGCCACCTACCACGCATCATGAAAAATATCCAAGTTAGACGAACCAAATATGCGCAACACCGCTGGGGAAGTAAGGAGGAACTCATAAGCGACTTACACCTGTGGACCCCTTCACACGGACGAGAAAAGGCAGGACGACCAGCTACAGTTCTGTGCTGATACAGGATATAGCCTTGAAGACCTCCCAGGAGCAATGGATGATAGAGACGGGTGACGGGAGAGGATCAGGGAGATATGTGTTGGCAGCACGCGACATGATGATGATGATATATAAACACTACCATATATATATATATATATATATATATACATATATAAAGACTGTTTCAATTTGAATTATTTGTCAATCATTTTATGCAATGATAGTTAATGTCATTAATGACCGAATTATTTTGATAGGGATCAGTACTTCTGTTCTATGATTGCTGAATTAGTGATGTAGTTGTATATAGGCGTCTGTATTTGATGGCTGTTAAACCTTCGGGGGTTATGCAATGCCAAAGCCATCCTTGTAGAAGAACAGAAGTAGAACTGTTTGACACGTAGCTTGAGAAATAAAAAATTTCATACATTTCGTAAAGGTATTTGTTTGCAAGTGAATGCAATGGCGCGACTGTAGTTCTTACTCGCTTACTTCATTGTCACAGTCCAGCGTGTTAACCACTAGGTTCGCCTCTCAGTAGTATTTGTTAATTGAGAACATAGAAGCGTCCATCGTCAAGGAGTTGTTCCACTCCATCACATTACTCAAACCCCTTTCACTACGAGTAGAACGTGATACAAAATCAATTTTATCGTTGGTTTGAATTCAATTTTCCTTTTCCTAGACTGGTTGCCTTACTAAGCCGAAAGAACCTAGTCTGTCCAAATATTTGCCTATATAAGGGTTAGAGGCGAATAGTCGGGTTCTTGAATTTCCTAAATATCTTCTTTAAGTATTTGAACTTGCCTCACTGATTCAATTTCCAACGACGATAATCGTTACGCTAAACTGCCTTTCCGGGTTACATGAGAAGGACTGCGTTAGCTTACTCAGCGCCAGCAGGAAGTAGTAATAGTAGGAAAGTTTGTAGAAACGAAAACTATTCCTTCATTCAAAAAGATGAGGTGACTTTTATGCGATCTTTTGGTGGTTCAGCGTACTTTGGTTGTTCAGATGGTGGAATCACAGCTTGAACTCAGACGCGTAGCTTTAATTACACGTTGAACATATAATTTTCTGCTAGTTAGTGCAACATTCCTATATATATATATATATATCTGAGAGTTTGATTGAATCCTAAAATAGTTGTTCAAGGTAGTTCCGTCTTATGTAAAAGTTTTGTAGAAATATTCACTATTCAGAATTTTGCTTGAAATAAAAAAGGAAAAAACCCTTTGAAATTCTTTAATTATACATTTCGTACATTTCTGGATAATTCGAAGATTTTTATATCAAGTTCCGAAAGAAAAAAAAAAGGATTAAAAAAAGAAAAAAAGACTGAAAAAATTTCTTGTAAATTCAGATACGATTGTTTATGAATAGAGCTAGCAGGAAGCAGCCATGTAAAAAAGATTAAAGAAAGAAGCCTATGATAAGCAAAAAGGCCATCTTATTTAAAATGTATGAAGAAAGGGCGTTATCTGAATAGTGGTTGGATTAAGTTGCGTTGTGGGTATCAACAAGGGAATTAACTCGTTCGACGTAATTACTCTTCTCTCCCAGAACACTGAGAGAAACCAAGCAAAACCGAAGTACTGCTAATTCCTTAGAGATCAACAACTGGCGTTCAGCAGACTTTCACCCACCACCAACTCGACCCCTTTTATTACAGAGTAGAAAAACAGTTGAACACTAAAGACTCACACGCAAAAATGAAAGCACAAAAGAAAATTCATGTTCACGTAATGAAAAAGAACGGAGATCTGAAGAAATACGGCGAATTCTTTATTGATTTAGTCGTATAAATTGATTCGTCCACGAAACGAACCCAACACGTTTGCACCAACGTGCAGAGGAGTATGAAAATTTATACGCATGCATAGGTAACGAATCAGAAACAAAGGGAAAAAATGCTCTCATAGATATTGCTCGAGAAGTATATATAGATATATATATATATATATATATATATAGGTGGGCTGAAAAGGTTTGGTTTGGTTGGTTTTATGGCATATCAACCTTTGTAGGTTATTTAACGCCAAATCCATTTTTATGTAAATAATCCGTTCTGTTGAAAACATTTCAGTTTAGCATAAGTACACAGTTTAATGGTCAAAAACATTCCCATTTCTAACTATTCAAGCAGTTATAAGTAACAATTCAGTTAAGTGTAAATACAGTTTTAATGTCGAAAAACAGTTCTATTTGAAATAATTCAGTTAAGCATAAGCACGCAGTTTAAGTGTAAGTACGGTTTAATTGTCAAAAACGTTTCTATTTGAAGCTATTCAGTTTACTCAATTCATTTAGCATAAGTATGCTGTTGGTTCTATTTAACCCCTAGATAGGGCCCTATCAGGTGCTACCACTCCGGGCCAGAGTGGACCTGGGAGCAATGGTAATAAAGGGGTACTCCGCATTCCCCAAAGCTCCAGCATTGCTGGAACCTCACCATAAGATTGTTTAGTGTCATATACAGGACACTCGTTGGCAGGCGAGGGTCTTACCCCTCTGCAGAGAAGCAGTCAGTGTATTCTACAGCCCCAGCTGACTGGGCTGAAAAGTTCGTCTGATGACATCATATCCTCTTGATGATGGTTTTTACTAATTAGATCCAATAGTCACTTTCCATCAGGTTATTTTATTTATCTATCTATCTATCTACTGGATAGTATACTTGACAATGTCTGAATAAAAACAGCATTCCATATAACGGAGGAAATATTTTTTTAGAAAAAATAAAAGTTAAATGAAGCGAAGGTTAGATTACTTTAAAATCTATATGTATATGTCTAAATTAAGAATAAAAATTAGTGAATTTCTCATTTTACGATTCAGGGCAATTTTTCTGTAATAAAGGAGTACCGCTTTCCCAAAACATTTTAGCAATGTAAGTTCTGTGAGATGTTATCTTTAAAGTAGATATAAGCATTTCGATCTTGATTTGATTTCAAAAGAGTGAAAGGAAAGGGAGAAAACTGTGTAAAATATGAAAAAAATTCAACCAAAATATTCGCAGTCATGGAAGAAAATTTAAGAAATCTTAGAACTAACCTTGCTTTAACTTTTGAATAAATCTTTTAAATAAGATATTTCTGCAAATATATATATGTGTGAATGGTGGGGTATGACAGAAAATTTTCCGAAAATCTTAAGTTTTCCTGGGTGATGCAAATGTATTTAGGTAAGTAGCAATGATAGCCAAAATGACCAAATGTCTTAACATTCTTTTTTAGATATAATCAGTTACATTCATTGCGTGAACCGTTGAACAGAATGCGTTTGTTTTTAAAACAAGTTTTTAAAGATTGATGAATTATTAATTGCAGAGGTGTTCGTGCTGCTAAGCTGGAATAATGCTGTTTTGCGATTAAAGAACGATTTAGTTATGGCGGTAAAATTTGATAACCATCAATTTAAAAAAATGACGCCCTTTATTTAAACGTTAGTGAAATATTTTTTAAACATCCGTTACTTTGGTCATTTTGTCCACCTTGAAAGACATGGCCGATTCCAGCGATGATCGTAACTGATTCTATCTGAAAAAATAAATTAGACATTAACTTGATGGAACAACTATTGCCACTCTCCTAAATTTACTAGCACCACGGAAGTGATAGTTTAAAATGTGGTACGTATTTTTACCACACGCTATATATACATAGTGATCATATAACTATGCATAAGTAAAAAGTAATATGCGTACCGACACATAACCACGTATTTTCAGGCGCTCTTGAACCGGTGGTCGTCACCAATCGGACCTTAATTATTTTTTATATTGACCCCACTGCATTTCCGCCAAAAAAATGTAGTATAGGGTCATATATATACGTGTGTGTGTGTGTCTGTGTGTGTATTATGCTTATTATTCGTGTCAATGTGAACTATTTTGGGAGGTCCCCGGGGTGTAATGGTTATCATTGTAGGAAATGGACACGGCGACACGAGTTCAAATCCTGGACGAGACTGATAGCATTTCCCATAGCACTAATACTTGGGAAAGG
>OY757904.1:126810722-126830722 GCA_963585895.1 Sepioteuthis lessoniana | reverse complement strand
CGAGGCAAGAAACCACAAAAAAGATTACCATATCAGCTTTCAGGACACGCAAAGTAAGTTAAGTTGGCGACCTTAGTCGAGGGCGACCTGAAAGCTCCCTTTTCGATTGCTACTACACCGAGGCATTGGGGAGGGCGCTATACCTATCCCTGGATTGCTCCACTTGACCCTTGATACGTAACTTATAATGATGAATGTTTAGCAAGTGGGTATCAAGTACCATTTTTAAAGTCTTTGGTATGACCCGACTTGGGATTGAACCCCAGTCACCCTGACCATTAGTGAATACTCTACCCGCTTGGTCTATGCGAATTAAAAAAACCCATCAATTTGATGTTTCTAGCTCAAAGGATGCATTTTTTAAAGGACGTGTTAGAAATCACGGTCATTTTGCATATCTCATTAATAAATCATTATCATATTAATGGGTTGCATTCGTTTTGAAACACTCTGTATATATATATATATATATATATATATATATATATATATATATATATATATAAACTAATGAGAACAACCAACCATTTGAATATATATAAGTAGCGAATAATGACAGAATGAAATATCCGATCAACAAATTTTATATTCTTATTTCTTTGGATTATGAGAAATTTTGCTTAAAAACAGAAGTACAAAATTTTTTCTTGTAAGCTTAGGTTATTTTAGTCAGAGCGTTGTATAACAGAAATTGTTAGCTTGAAATAAAGGGACATATTTTGGGTCTGAAAGTTTTTTTTATGCGTAAGCATGTCGCTATGTGTGAGAGAAAATGTAATTATGCCTTAAAAACATAAACTGCGGCTGATTACTCAAAAATAAATGTACACAGTATTCGATTTATTTAAGAAATATTAAACACCTTTAAGAAAAATTAAATGATTTGAAAGGAAATGCATTCTTGAAAGAAAAGAATGTAGGTTCTCATTCAAAGTAGATATATCGAAAGGTATTTAAGTAATTATACAATAATTACTGTTAGTTAAGTAAACATAGACAAATCCATACTTACTGAAGAAATATTCATTTCTTCGTTTATTGATACTATTTAGGTAGGCTTGAAATTAGCTAAGAAAGTTGAATTATTTATGAATCTTATTGACTAAGAAATTGCATATTTAATATCTTTAGAGGGGAAAAGACTTCTAAAATTCTTTTGGGATTTGATCATTCAAATTTTTCGCCGCAAGTTAAATATGATCTTTGGCGACGTATCTCGAAATTTAAAAACTGGCACGAATGAATGAATTCAGATGCAAAAATTACACCTTCTCGAGCCTAATTTTTACACCAAAATTAACATTCTTTAGCATGGAAATCGGTTGAGCTCCCATATATATATATATATATATATTGGGTTAATCGTTGCCAAGCTGCTCTCGCAGACCAGTTACCACTGAGAAGTAAGTTCGATCTGAAATCAGTTTATCAATGTGGGCCTTGTGCCAAATGTAAACAACTCATCGTTTTTTTTTTTTTAGAAGGATGCCTCACGTAGTGCAATGGTTCTTGAGTGAAGCTAACAGACCATTATGAGTAATTTCGATTCTCAGTTGGGGTCTCATACTCTTGGTCTTGTGCCAAGCAAAGCTGAGCTAAGACGACTTCAAGCTTTATGTTAGAACTTTGCAAATCTTTGTTTGACCACCACTATACTTAAGAAAGGTGTCATGCTGAAAGAACGTATCTTTCAAAATAGAATGGTTGATTCCACACTACCAGCGGCAAGACGGTATTTAACTTCATTCTCTCGATATGCGACGTGTGATTAGTTTAACGAGAAGGTTCAAGCGCATACGTTTTTATTATCAAATCAGTAAAACGAATGTCGACTAATTTTTTAATATATTTCTATTACGAATATATAAATATCACATATTTCGGATAAAACATATTAAGAATTTGTCTTCGGAGGTTTTCAGTTGAATAGGCTTTGCATTTTTGCAAATTTATGTTTTAGAACATTATACGGAAGTAAGATCAATCTATCGGAGCATTCTCCATTTTAAATAGGCTTGATTAAAGAGGACAGACACTTCATGCCAAGCTATTCTATTTTTGATCCTTTCAAGTCTTTGTATAAATCGTTTGATATCTGGATGAAATGAATTTAGGAATGTGGCGCATTTTTCCCAAGTATTTCTGGCCCACAAGTGGAGCCATTGAAAAACACAATAACGAGCCGTATGCAATTAAATAAAGTGTAGGAGAAAAATTAGAAGTGCATTTACAGAAAAAACGAGTTAAAGTAAAAAGAAGAATTGGCGGGAAACATGCTATAGGCATTTTAAAATGTGGCTGCTATGTTCGAAGTTATTCATACGAAGACTTGACCGGATCAAAGACATAATAACCAGGCGCAACTTTTCAGTCAAACTTAATCAACTCCCCCCGCCATATATATATATATATATATATATATATATATATATATATATATAGTAGAAATATGAGCTTACAACACTTAGAAAAACTTTCTTTAGTACTTATTAATTCATGAAAATTAAACTAAGTGCAAATCTGAAACAAAACCTATTGTATTTAGTTGACCAGGTTTTTGGGAACATATACCAAAATAATTAAAATAATTTACTGAAATTAATAATCGAGATATTTTCAACAAAAATTTTGTTTCATAATATTTTTTGCATTATTTATTCTACAACCTTGGATTGAAAAAATATCAATTATTCCCCAAAAGAAATTATTTTGAATTTTAAGACAGGTAATTCAGTTGCTGTGGTTATTCCCTGTGTAGGATGAGCCAAACTATTTGAATGAGTTGATAACGAAAGAAAGGTGTTCGAGATCGCCACAGATTTTCCTTAATAGAACTACGGAGGATTTAAATTCAGATTATCCCATCGCCTTTACTAGGCTAAAAAGCCTACTATTTATCCTACTATTTACCAAGAGCTGAGAGAGAACAGATAGATTCATTCCTTTCCAAGGGCGTTTTCAGGAAGTTAAACGTAAAAAGCCTCGCATAGGATCTTAACCCGGTTCGTTAATTATATATATATATATATATATATTAGACTGAGAGATAGTTTCCAACATAATCATTCTCCTTAATTCAGTGGGTATATTAAGCATATGGATCGAATGTTTTGCATTAAAAGTGCTATAACAAAATCCAGCTAAATGCTTGGTATCAAACTGCAGATATACTGAAGCACAAATGTCTATCTATCAATCCATTTATCTATCTATCTAGTCACAGCTGGGAGTGTAGAAAACGTCGATTGTATTTTTACAGAGGGGTAAGACGTTACCAAATATTGTCCTAGATATGACAGTAAACTGCATCTGATGGTGAGGTTCAGGGAATGGGAGTATCCCTTTATTGCCATTACTTCCAGGTCAACTTCCAGGTTGACTTTGGCTTGGTGTGGTGATATCGGTTTGAGTCCCAACAATGGGTTATATAGAACAGTTCCATCTTTTACTCGGGAATATTATTACCAAATAGATTTATTAGTGTTAAATAACAATACTTGAAAGCTTATAACTGTGTGCAAAAAATGATTAGCTATATTTGAAACCACATCTGTGCGCAAACAAATGAGCTCTGTATCATTTAAAAATAGTATTACCTACATACTATCCATTTACAAATTATATATATATATATATATATATATATATATATATGAGGGAGTTTTGTGTATAAACATTATTTAGGATTACATAACCTATCAAGTTTGATATGAAATAAAATACAACCAAACCTAACCAAACCATATCTATCTATTTATTTAGGAGGTGCCCGTCGTAGGAAATGGACACGCCGACACGAGTTCAAATCCTGGACGACACTGATGGCATTTCACATTGCACTAATACCCTTGGGAAAGGTATGAATTCAATTATTCTCCCTCCAGCTATGGGTAAATAGTAGGGCAGATTAGGTTCTTCAGCCTTGGTGAGGCAACTAGTCTAGGAGAAGGAAAACTCTGAATTCAAACCTGCTAAACTCCGCTTAAAAAATTGGCCTTGTGTCATATCCTGCCCGAGCGGAGGGATTGGGTAAATATGCATATCTATCTATTTATCTATTTGAGGCTATTCGTATCTGTATATATGTATGCTCATTTATAATCATATCTGTATATTCACACACACACACAAACACACACACACATATATATATATTTACATTCATAAAACATTCATAAATACGTAAATATATATAAACATATATGTGTGTGTGTGTGTACGTTTTTTCAATCTGTGTTCTTTCTGAGTCGAATCGTTTATCTCCCACGAGTTCCACTTCAGAGGCAGTCAGGAATTCAAAAGCTAACACACACACATTATATATATATATATATATATATATATATATATATATATATACACTGCCTTGTCATGGGGCACTTACTAAGTATTTTAATATTTCAACCGATTTAAATCAAGTCGTATCTTAGTCATAATTAATCTGGGCTCTTCAAAATCTTCTAAATATTTTCCATTCTTTCTTTTTAATACGGCTGCTAAGTTATTTCATACATTAATAAATCTTTAGTGAATATGTATAGTCGAATAGAGAAACTAACATATTTTAGAGTAGATAAGGAAGAATTTTTTGTAGTTGTTTTTATGATAAAACGATCGAAACAGTTTATGGTCGCATCGTAAATTTCATTATATCTCTCAGCGCTCCTTACATATTTGCGCATAAATTTTTTTTCCCCAAATAGATTTGAAACTTTCTTTACAATAATGAACAGATAGAATTATTCTAAAAATATATCCATGTGTGTGTTCTTTCACATTTTTGTTGTGCTAATGAGATAATCCATGAGGAGTAAAATAATAATTTTCAAAAGAGGGAGTTCTCAGAATGACCAAACCTGTGGAAATTGCTGAGAATTTTCTTTTTCATGATTTGCTATACTAATTTGTGATTATTCTTTGACTAACGACTTTTTTTACAACTAAAAGAACTTTGACAACTATTATCAAGGAAAATATTAATTTCCTATTCTTGTGTAATTCCTTGAAGTTTCATTAAAATTTGTGGCAATAATAAGAATGTTTCAGTTATTCCACAGTCTGTTTTTTTTTGTCAAATAGTATACATAGGAAAATTTACCCAACCGTACACACGAGCAGGATGCGATACATGGTTAATTTTAAAGAGGATTTTTAACAAATTTGTATTCAGATTTTACTAGACCGGCTGCCATACTAAGGTTAAAGAGGATTTGAAATCATATGCATCTATCTATCTATGTATCTATCTATGTGTGTATGTGTTTGTTTGTTTGTGTGTGTCTAGCCTCACTGAAAAGTTGTGACGTGTCTTGGCACACTGAAGAGTTGTGATACAATGAAACTGTCTGTGGATGACTATATATATATATATATATATTATACCTGTTTACATCGATTTAAATGCATAACTGTATTTTATCCATCTGAAGGTCTCTTTATAGACCTGAATTAAATTCATGATGGAACTACAAAACTGAATTTTTTCGTTTAAATCTATAAAAAATGTTTTCGCTCAGTAAGTGAGTTTCGATGTATTTTGAATCTGAAGTTAAATATATATTCAATAGCCGTTGACACTGATCACTCAACTGGATATTCCTATTCACCTTGGATTATAACTTAATAGTCTAACCCTTGGACTATTTTCTTCGAATTATATATATATATATATATATATATATATATATATAAATATTCGCAAAAATCAATGTGGCTGAAATTTTGGTTTGTCGCGTGTAAATACACACACACACACACACATTTATATAAGTAAATTGGCCGACCGTAATCGAGGGTGACCTGAAGGCTCCCTTTTCAATAGATACTACACAGTGCACTACTCGTTTCCTTCGATTGCTTAACCTACCCTTATAATGCATCAAATAACATTTTTTGAGTCTTTGGTATGACTCAATCTGGTATTGAACCCCGGTCTTCTGGACCGTTGATGAACATTAACCATTATACCAATGGGCCGGTTATATATGGTTATATATACATGTGTATGTGTTTACATATATAGAGTGAAGGAGAGCGAGAGAGACAGACAGACATTCATATTTTTATGCGTAAGAGAACTTCTTACTTCCTAAACGTCATCCTGAGTTTCATTACCACTCATAGAATCTCTATTCAGAATAGATTATTCTACGTTGGCGTGTGTTGGCGTACCTCTATTAATTATTTGCGTTATTTTGTTACCCGTGTTCATCTGCGTATTTATCGTATCACTGAGGTCGAGCCGAAGCTATCACTTGTGGAGATGAGTTCGTTTGTATGCTTAAAATGTATGTCGTCTATTCGTTTGAGAGAAAGTGGCAAGGCGCATGGGCGATGCGTTCAAGCAGGTTTCTGTCTGCATCCATGTGTATTAGTTATGTACAAATTTGGTCAATAATTTCCAGTGACGAGTTGTGCAATGTAGAAATACTTCAAGCAAAAACTCATAAATACTGAACCATAATTCGTCTGATACTCTCTTTAAATAGTGAAACGCTGTAATTTAGACTGTCTAAATGAATTATTTATTCATGTAAATATGTTTCGGAGGATATGATTTATCATTTGTGTTTGCGTCATTTTAGCAGGTTCATTTTTTAAAAACGAATTACCTCTGATATATTGAATTACTGTAACAGGCTTGCAGACAAAACGCATTTTATTTTCTATAATTTTAGCAAACATTTTTCGAATTGGCTACATATTATTATTTAATTTTAAGAAAGAAATATTTAGGACGAAAAATAACACAACGAAACATTTCTTTTTTTTTACTTATTTCTTATTCTTCGAAGGGAAGTGTTATTTTCCAATTATTAATGTCTAAAGTAAATGGAAAAGACCAATTTCTCCCTTAAACCTTTGTTTTTGATTACCAAGAGGCGTATAACAAAAGCATGATGATGGGTGACTATATTTGAGCACTTACACTTAAACGCATTGTTTCACTTAAATATGTGCACCCAGGTACAGAAGAACTTGTACCGTTACACCACAAACCCAGTGGTGGCTGTTGGTGGTATGATAGTAGAGACTGAGCCTTAATATCAATTTACCCACTTTTCCTTAAAGGCATTTTTGACTACGAGGATGTAATGTGTGCAGAATTACTTGTTTTCATGAAATAAAGTCAAAATAATGGAGTATACATATTTACCCAACCCCTCCTCCTCAGCCATGATGTGATACAAAGTAAATTTTTTAGTGGAGTAAAGCTTTCTTGAATTCAGAATATCCCTTGTCATTTTTTTTCCAGCCATGACTAAAGAACCCAGTCTGCCTTAGATGTACGGGTGGGGGCAGATGAATTCGCACTTTTTCCGAAGGCATAAGCGTGAAGTGAAACGCAGAAAGTCTCAATAAAGGTTTTCAACTCGAGTCAATGATTCCATTTCCTACAACGATAACCGTTACACTATGAACGCCAAGATTATAGAGAACATACAACAATGGAATGTTAGAGATTTGAAAGTGTCTGGTAGGAAATTATTAAATCAGAAGGGAAAAATGCACTCAGGATCGCAAAAATATGACCCAACAAGTGAGACCATGTGTAAATTTCAACGGGAGGTTTGTTAGTTTAAGCAGAAATTTCCGGTAGAGACCAATACCCCGCAAAA
Organism: Sepioteuthis lessoniana; assembly: GCA_963585895.1. Classification (NCBI taxonomy): domain Eukaryota; kingdom Metazoa; phylum Mollusca; class Cephalopoda; order Myopsida; family Loliginidae; genus Sepioteuthis; species Sepioteuthis lessoniana. The sequence continues at coordinate 126,823,103 of OY757904.1, read as the reverse complement.
CAGGTGAAAGCACTAGACTTAATTTAGGAAGGGATTTTCCCATTGGCTTAGTACAAGGGTCCACGACATTTCAGAATATCCCTTTATATAATTTATTTGTCTGGTATTTTTCAAGTGAAAAATTTTCCTTTTTTTTCAATTTGTTTTAATGCCTGTTTCAAAAAATTATATGGTTTCAAGTAAATCTTTGTTAATTGTAACCTCAATAACGGTTTTTAACTTTTTGACAAGTTTTTTGTCGTCAACGGTACGCAATCAGAGCGACATATTTTGTTCTTTTTAATGACAGACCAATATTAGGCATTTTCCTAGTTGGGTAGGATTGTGTAAAGGTTATTTTGCAAGATATCATTATCAAAACTGTGGGCTTTATTGTTTTGGTTTTATTTTACTAAGACCCTAAATTGCAGATCAAATTATCATGCTACATATATATATATATATATATATGCATATAAAATTAATTCACTTCTTAAAAGAACCCCCCCTTTTGCAAATTTTCGGAAAATAATTTTCCCACTCTAAAAAGGTCTTTAAAAACTGTCTGCCTACGAAAGGATTGATAAAAGTTTTTGTCCTTAGTTAAATGGGTTCAGGTATTCCAATCTATTACAAATAATTTTAGACAGATTTATTTGACTCATCGATTCGACACAAGCATTTATTTACGAGTAAAGTCTTAATTGTTTAATGTTAAATTCGTTTGATGAGGTTTATTTGTTTAACGGCATAGTCACACACTGACGAATAATTTACACTGAAAATAAGAAAACATTCAAAATATTTATAAAGTAAACGATTTTAGACATCATATCTTACAAAGCAGTAAACAACAATGGATAAAACTTCCCTGAAAAACTTCTTTCATCAATAAATTGATGATAAAAATGACCAAATGAAGACATTCCCAAGAATTAATTGAGTGACCTGTTTACGGTCATATAATATTCACTTCTGGAGTAGAGAATAATCGTTTCGTTGCCATTATTCCAACCTCCACTCTGACTCGGGGTTGTTGCACCTATTTGAGTACAATCTTTGGGTCAAACAGATCTATTTGATAATGATTCTCATTCAATAGGTATAAATGAAACCATATAACTGTATGAAAATTATTTATATGAAAAATAGTTACTTGAAACTAAATGTTTTTACAAACGCTTCTCGGAACATTATAACTACATTAAAACAAAGACTAACGAACATTACCATCAAATAACCCCAAAAGGTTGCAATATCTTTAAACAAACCAAGCAACCAAATAATCAATCAACAAACATCAATGAATGTTAATAAATCATCTGAAAACCTTAGTCGAAAATAGATGTAAAGTATCTTGCAAAATGTACTGAACTGAAAATGATCTTCTCCAATAAGGAAAACACCCCTCATATATATGTACGAAGCATAGCTTAGTTGCAGCATAAAGGTAGAAGTAGTCATTTTATAAGCTTAGATTTGTTCGGCAAGGATCTGTAGGATGGTGCACCAACTGAGAATAGAAATCACAAGTCATGGTCCGATATCCACGCTCATAAATTATTACATCACATGTGGTATCCTTCTCAAAGAAAAAGCAAAGCTTTGTTTACATCTGGTACATGGTAACATTGCAAACTGAATTATAATCGAACTTAATTCAAAGTAATAACTAGATTGCAATGTTTGTTTGGCAATAATTAAATCACAATGATGTACTCTCTTTCTCTCACTATATATATATAAGAGAGAGAGAGAGTTTATATATATATATATATATATATATATATATATATATATAGAGAGAGAGAGAGAGAGAGAGAAACTGAAAAAATTTCAAATCTCTTCTTTTTAGGTTTATTCCACAAATAATAGTTTTATATAATTTCTTTATTAAAAAAGATTTAATTTCTGTCTTGCTTTTAAATATGCTTAATTTTTCCGTCTAATTTAAAAGTCACCGTACATAGAAACATGTTGGCATTTGTAAGAATAAGGTATATCTAAGTGGAACCGATCCTTCTGTCCTGTTGAAGATGTTGAAGTATTTTCACGCGAGTGCTTGACTGTTAAAGCAAGCACTTCGAATAATCTTCAAACAGATATAACTCATCTCATTTAATTAATAATTTAAGTTATCTCTTGCTTACTTAGACCGTTATTCATCTTTCGTTGATTTGGAGATTAAAAGATTAAGATTAAAAGTATTTTGCTTCCAATGAAGTCTTCATCATTTTATGTTCTCTACAAAATATGTAGCTAACATTAGGCGCAAATTTAGAAAAATAGGCGTCTAGTGAGAATCGAACCCACTACTAACTCATCTGCAATACTCACCTTATTATTAATTTCACCACTAAGTGTCTAAACAAGAGATTTAGTCGTTCCTGTTTGATACCTGATTAAAACTAGTATTGCTTTTTATTTTATTTTATTTTATGTTTAAGCCATTAACCTCTTAATTTGTCAATGTTTTACGAAATTCTTACCTCTTCACATTCAGATGAGTACTTGAAAGAGCGCTGCCAAATTCCACAAAGGCTTTGGAAATGTAGTCTTCAAAAATGGTTGAGACGAGGAAGAGAAGCGAAATCTTCAGATTATTAATCTTATAAGTTAATTAGATCGAAAATAAGAAGACTCCTCAAACGAATTCTGCTGGCTCCATTTAGTCTACTAAAAAATTAAGGGTTTTGGTTAACTCTTGTGCTTATTTTTTAAAGTAAAAAACTGTTGTAAATATAAAGCGATATTTCGACAAATACATGTAACGTTAGTAGATAACCGGATAAAAACCATTCATAACAATAAAATCGTATTATGAAAAGCAGGTGAGAGTTTGTCCGGGAAATGTTTTGATAGTGTCTGAATATTTTAAATGAAGTATAAGTAATTTTTTACTCGTATTTTTCTGCTGCTTTTTATTGCAAAACCTCACTCGTCAATGGAGGGTTTTCTTGGTGTAATGATTAAAGCGCTGGCCTGCGGAATCGTAGGTAAGAGAGTTCGAAATCCAGTCGCGCTATTACGTTCACGTTCGGACAAATAACCTTAGGAAACGTATGAATCCCTGTATCCTACCAGCTATGGGCTAAATAAGTAAAGTAAAGTTGGCGACCTTTAGTCGAAGACGACCCGAAGGCTCCCCTTTCATTTGCTACAACATCGAGGTGTAGGGAGGGTGCTAATCCATTCCCTGGATTGCATCACTTTACCCATGATACATACCTTATAATGCTGAGTGTTTAGAAAGACGGCATCAAGTAACATTTTTTTGAGTCTTCTGTATGACTCGACATGAGACTGAACCCTGTTCTCCCGGACCATTGGCGAACCCTCTACCCACTAGGCCAATGGGGACGGCTTAAAATAGTACCCTTATTGTCATTCGAGAAAGATGAATTTGACATTAAATAAGCCAAGAAGGTTGATATGTCATTAAACAACCAAGAAACAATCACTCGTGATAAATATATCGGATCAGAAAATAAAAAATATAATAAAATAAAGATTTTCACTCATATTCCTTATCATCGGGCTATTTTGGCATCTGGCTGCATTTGCGTATCCAGCTACATATGGCACCTTTATGCACTTGTAGCGTAACAGTTATCGGTGTTTAAAATGGAGACAGTGACCCGAGTTCAAATTCTCGACGAGGGTGTTTGCATTGCGCTGTAACACTTTGTAAATATATGAATCCAACGGCAAGTTAACTTTGCCATGGCAACAAATCTAGGAAAAGGAAAACTTCCTCATTTAAAATTTGACCTTTGGGTAAATGAATGGAATAAGGAACCTTGTTGTGTTTCAAAACGAGAGTAAGTATATCCTTTAGTTCCTACGTCTGGCAGTAGCAATTTCGTTAAATCAGTTACAGCAAATTTATGAATTATAGAGATTTTATGGCTGTTATAAAGTGAGAAAAGCATTCTAAAAGATAAAATCGGATAAATTAAAAGGACTGAGCGTTTCCATATTTTTATAGGCTGTATATTGTGGTAGAATGTTCGCCAATGGCTCGGGAGACCGGGGTTCAATCACCGGTCGTCATACCAAATACTCAAAAAGGGGTACTTGATATTCCTTGCTTAACACTCAGAATTATAAGGTACGTTTCAAGAGTAAAGTGGAGCAATTCAGGGAAAGGAGTAGTACCCTCTCCAACACCTCGGTGTTGTAGCTATTGAAAAGTGAGCTTTCGGGTAGTCCTCGACTACGGTCGCCAACTTTACTAACTTTTTATGACTATAGCAAAAATGTGTAAAAAAGTCACAAAACGAATTTTCATTATACCTACATTACACTTTCTAAAAGTATTTATAAAAATGGGCTTCGAAATAAAACATTGAATTATAAATTTCATTTGGTAGTAAATTTGCTGTCTGTGTTGCAGGAAGAATTCTAAATACCATCTCTATATGTTTCATTGATTGTCTACACGCCTGTAATTTAAAAAAAAAATCAGCTTCTTTTTTTTTAGCAATTTTTTCTCGACCTTCTATTTGCGCAATATCAGGAGAACCTTTTTGGCTCACCGTTAGTAGCAGGAGCAAGAAGTTTCGGTAGTGACGAAGCAGGTGAAAATCGAATATTGTAAATTCTCACCTTGAAAGACACGTATGTGCTATTTGAAGTAATAGCTTTCAATAGGAGAGAAACTATGAATATTAACAGTGGTGCTTCAGAAAAAGAAATGCCTTAATACATCACTAATTTCGACTCGGACTAATGAAAAAAAAAATCCAGATAACCTATTTTTAATATACTCAAGTGTTTTTACTGATTCATTCAACACAAAAGGTGTAAGTCTTTGTCAACCACTCTAATTTCCTTATGAGTTGGCGTTTTAGTTATTTCTCATTCACTTATTTACTTTCTTTCTTTCTATTACTATATTTCCGTTCCGGTTTCTTTCTTTCTGTTTTCATATTCTATGTTTTCGTTCAATAATTTCTACTCATTCCTTCCCTTCTTTGTTTTTTCTTTCCTTTCTTTTTGTATTCATATTCTGTTTTCTCTATATTATTCATTCATATACTTATGCTTTCTTTATCCTTAGGTCTTCTTACCATTCTTTCTTTCTCTCTCCTTGTGTCATATTTCTTTCTTTCTTTCTCCTTATGTCATATTTCTTTCTTTCTTTCTTTCTCCTCATGTCTTCGCATCCGTCTTTTTTTCTCCTTGTGTGTTCTCTTCTTTCTTTCTTTCTCCTCATGCTTTCGCATCAGTCTTTCTTTCTCCTTATGTGTTCTCTTCTTTCTTTCTTTCTCCTCGTGTCTTCGCATCTGTCTTTCTTTCTTTCCCCTTATGCGTTCTCTTCTTTCTTTCTCCTCATGTGTTCTTTCTTTCTTTCTCCTCATGTCTTCGCGTCTGTCTTTCTTTCTCCTCATGTCTTCTTTCTTTCTCCTTATGTATTCGCATCTGTCTTTCTTTCTTTCTTTCCCCTTATGCGTTCTCTTCTTTCTTTCTCCTTATGTGTTCTCTTCTTTCTTTCTTTCTCCTCATGTCTTCGTGTCTGTCTTTCTTCCTCCTCATGTCTTCTTTCTTTCTCCTTATGTATTCGCATCTGTCTTTCTTTCTTTCTTTCCCCTTATGCGTTCTCTTCTTTCTTTCTCCTTATGTGTTCTCTTCTTTCTTTCTTTCTTTCTCCTCATGTCTTCGCGTCTGTCTTTCTTTCTTTCTCCTCATGTCTTCGCGTCTGTCTTTCTTTCTCCTCATGTCTTCTTTCTTTCTCCTTATGTATTCGCATCTGTCTTTCTTTCTTTCTTTCCCCTTATGCGTTCTCTTCTTTCTTTCTCCTTATGTGTTCTCTTCTTTCTTTCTTTCTTTCTCCTCATGTCTCCGCGTCTGTCTTTCTTTCTTTCTCCTCATGTCTTCGCGTCTGTCTTTCTTTCTCCTCATGTCTTCTTTCTTTCTCCTTATGTATTCGCATCTGTCTTTCTTTCTTTTCCCTTATGCGTTCTCTTCTTTCTTTCTCCTTATGTGTTCTCTTCTTTCTTTCTCCTCATGTCCTCGCGTCTGTCTTTCTTTCTCCTCATGTCTTCTTTCTTTCTCCTTATGTATTTGCATCTGTCTTTCTTTCCCCTTATGCGTTCTCTTCTTTCTTTCTCCTTATGTGTTCTCTTCTTTCTTTCTTTCTCCTCATGTCTTCGCGTCTGTCTTTCTTTCTCCTCATGTCTTCGCGTCTATCTTTCTTTCTCCTCATGTCTTCTTTCTTTCTCCTTATGTGTTCTCTTCTTTCTTTCTCCTCATGTCCTCGCGTCTGTCTTTCTTTCTCCTCATGTCTTCTTTCTTTCTCCTTATGTATTCGCATCTGTCTTTCTTTCTTTCCCCTTATGCGTTCTCTTCTTTCTTTCTCCTTATGTGTTCTCTTCTTTCTTTCTTTCTTTCTCCTCATGTCTTCGCGTCTTTCTTTATTTCTTTCATGCACCCAATATTCTTAACTTCTTAGTTTCAGTCGTACATTCTTTCTTTTCCAAATAGAGACACGCATTCACTTTCACCGTGTATTTTGCGTGAGGCCAGGGCATAGTTTTCGAAAAATTCAAATTGATGAAAGACATTCATATTTGCTGTTTTCATCCTTTGCGGGTGGGGGGGGGGTTAATAATTTTTTAACATGACTAAATAATGAAGTGATTATGTTCTCTGATTGAGAAATGCATTTGAAAACTAAAATTTTCTTTGTATCCATCTATCTTGCTGGCGAGGTAGCTAACATCTATCTATCTATCTATCGATTCTTGAGTACAGAGTAATGTGCTTATAAAATATATGATACCCAAATATGAGATCTATGATAATTTATTAGACATGCTGATGCTAAAAACACACATGCGCATGCACACGTATATAAATTTGCAGTGAAAGTTATATGGCTACATTAATTTATACATCCTTATGATAACGAGTAAACTAACTTAGCATTTAAGAAGGCCAGGAAATGAATAGGTAACAGCGTTTGAGACATCTATCGAGAACAATCAATAATAACTGGTCGCATTAGTAGAAAACTAAAATTAGTCTAATCGCTAGTCAGCAGCAGGCAATTAAAGAATAGTGTCGCGTATATTTCCAATGAATAATTTTTCAAATAAATAAGAAAAGCTATTTGCATAATTTAAACGTTCCGCTCAAAATCAAATCTAAAATTGAAATCTATTCTGTATGAGTTCATTTTAATTGTCTCTTGAGTCTCTGAAAATATATTACTTTTCTTGTCATCTAGTTAGCAAATTTTACAACAATACTTCTTTATAGCAACATAATTGCCATCAGAACTAAAAGTTATTCTTGTAGAAAATGGACTCGGCGAGCTTTTGAACGTGGCTGTTTGCGCACAATTGCCGTTGGGAAAGGTATGAACCCATATTTTCCCTTCCTCCTACCGATAATTGATCAGGCTGATCATGGTTGGGCAACCGGTTTAAGAGAAGAATAAACTTTGAATGCAACGCATTTAGCAACTCCTGGGGTGATAGTGATACTGATTTGTATAGTACGATATTATTCATTAGGAAAATATCAATATCGAATAGAGGGAGACCAGTAGTATAGGTGACTCTGGGATTTTTATACAGAGTGTCTCAAAATAGATGCAACCGATTAATATGATAAGGAATTATTACAAAGACAAGCGCAAAGGCAGTCATTTGGAACACATGTAGTAAAAAATGCATGACATAAAATCATTGTTTTTTTTATTGTTATTATATCAGTCTCCAGAACATGTAATATTTTTCTGAGTTTCTTGTCTCAGTAATAAATCATTATCATTTTAATGGATTGCATCTATTTTGAGTATAGTATACAATTTTCAAATCTGAAACAAAAGAAAAATCACAACATTATTTATAGTACAGTTATTAACAGTCACATTGGTCCTGTGTATATTGAAACCCCCTACATTAGCAGTCATATGGGTCCCTTGTATATTGAGGCACCAAATAAAAAAAACTTTGCTCGGGATTGTGCCGAGATTCAGGTATAGATAAGCCGTTTTGAGGGAATTATCAATCCCATGAAAATAATTTCCTTTTAAAGATTTTGCTGATTATACTCAGTCACAAAGGCTGATATGTCATTAAACAAAAACACATAAACCAACCTATACTCAGCAGAGCTAAATTGAACATCTCTTTGCAGCAGTCGTTGAGGATTGACTTTTGAATATTTTGATGTACAGATTGATGGGTTGGTTGATTTTAACGGGATTTAAACCTGTCGAGAGATTTTCATATCAAGAAGTTTAGGATGCGCTTTCATTGTACGTTTATATTTACCTTTTTTGTGTGGGTTGTTTCTTTACAATAATTTTAACCTTGGTCTTTTGAATACGAATAATTTTTAAACGGACTCATGTATGGGTTCCTAACAAATGCTACCAATCTGTGTCAAAGTGGACCTGGGAGTAATTGTAATGAAGGGGTAATCCAAACTCCCCAGATGTACAGAATTTGAGCCTCAGCATCAGATTCTGTTTAGAGTCAGACTCGGAACACCCTTTTTTGCGGAGTCGGGGAGGTCGTCTTACCTCACTGGTTGGGATACAATCAGTGAATTCTAAGTTTTGCGAACATTACAATTCAAGGGTCTTTAAAAAGGTTCAAGTACACCCAGAAAGTAGAAAATATTTTTGTTGTAGCTACACTCTTCCACTTCCTATCAAACTAGGAAAATTCAGTTAGATTGCTCTCTCTATTTCTTGGCAGGTGTGGTTTATTCAAAGATGTAAGGAGAGATTAATTTAAAAAATCTCGGCAAGGGTTAGAACTTTTTGAGTGACTCGTATATAATGCGTCTGATATCAGTATCATCATCATCATGTCATGCCGCTAGCACGAATATCCCTGACCCTCTCTCGCCACTTCTCCCTATCATTCATCGCCTCAGGCAGGTCTTCAGGGCTACATCCCGTATCCTCACATAGCTGCTGTATGTACGTTCGAGCTGGTCGTCCTGCTTTTGCTTGGCCATATGCGGGGGTCCATAGGAGTACGTCACTTATGAGCTCGTCCTTGCTTCTCCAGGAGTGTCCTGCGTGTCTGGTTCGTCTAACTTGGATAGTTTTCGTGATGGGAGGCAGATGGCCGTATAGTTGGTGCCTTGTGGGGTGTTGGCGCAGGACTTGTTCAATATTGCTCGCAACTATACAATTCCTAAAGTCTTTTTTAATCTCTCTTCGTTAAGTAATTTTATATCCATAAATCTTTAGTTTTAGCAATTTATTCTATCAATAAAACGTTAACATCGCTTAACCGTTGAAATCTTAAGATCTAATTAAAATTATCAAAATCTTTTTAAATATATAAAAAAAAGCATCGTTATTATTTTGCATTTAATATAAATGAATCAGCCTGTCTTAAAAAGAACTGTTAGATTTGTGGTTTTCAATTCCTTCATATTTTATTATATATTAAATATATTTTTCTAAAAAGAGGCTCGCCATACATAAATCAATAATGTTACCGGTGAATACTGTTGTAAAAGTACTAAAAAATAACAACTAATGACTGATTTCCTTCTTAATGAAATTCAATACATGAGGCTCTTTAAATAGTTCCAAATGTAACAATAACAGTCAAGAAATTTTGTAGTAATCACTACCATTATAAACCGTCCAGGAATAGTAACTGAACACAATAAATCTGATATTGGCCATCTTAAGAGTTTTGAAAATAGACCGCTGAAAATCAGTGGACGTTTTATTCTTTGTATCGTTAGTTCTTCTCAAGTTACTACTCGCCCTTCTCTAAATAAACTTCTGCTTTTCTTTCGAATTCTTTGTTATGTTTCCCGCACAAGAGAAGAGTATCTGTTTACTGAACGTATATCCAAGGTTCATTTTGGAGATAATTTAATCATTTGTTCGGATCAATCCACAAAATAATTGATCCATCGATATTTCCTCAAATAAAAGAAAAATATTAACGAGGACAAAAGATGGAAAAGAAAAATAGAAATCACATCCATAAAAACAAAACAAAAAAAACTGTTGTTTAGTTCCTTTTACCTCGTTTCAACACTTGTTGAATTACTTGATCACAGATTTAGTATTCTAATGATAATAATAATAATAATCCTTTGTAAGCAATCATATCAAATAACTATTCTTACTACAATTATATCTTATACAATCAATTTTCAAATTGATCTTTTTGAATCTTAAAAGTTACCAGGAATATATTTACGAACAACCTCCACGCGAGCAAGTCAATTTTTAATTAGAGTCCAATATGTCTGAATTCAGAATTTTCCTTCTCCCAGATCAGTTGCCATATAAAGTTTAAAGAGCTCAGTCTGCCCTACTTCTTATCCATAACTAGAGCGAAATAATTGCATGCATACCGTTTCCAAGAGTATTAGCGTTATGTGAAATACAAACGGCTTCATCCTGGATTCGAACTCAGCTCGCCATGTTCATTTCCTACGACGATAACCATCACATCACATATACTACCTAATTAGACCCTAACTAGTACGCCCACTTCAGCTCCCTCATATGCTTACTACCATGTTAGTTTAACTATAGAAATCTCAGTACAGCAAACGATTTTGGCTACAGATTTTTCGGTGATGAAAAAGACAATTGTTTACAAAAGGTAGACGAACAAGAAATATTGTATACAAAAAGGACCTACTCAGAAAATGCCTTTATTTTCGATACCATATTTTTTGTATATTTATGTAATGTTATATTGTTCTGTATCTATAGAATCTTGCTGAAATGCATATTAGATTATTTTTCTCATTTTTCCCGGGCAACAGTGATTGCCATCTATAGTAATCTTTGTAATTTAACTCTTTGCCGACCAAATACATGGGCGCATAAATGTATCTCCAACAAGCAGGCGTGTAGGCTGAAAATCATACTCTATATCCTTTGTATGACAGGAAATTTGAAATATAATAATTCAAATTATATATTATGCAGTGGTAACTTTGTTAAATACAATACAATACATATGACCTCGATACCACATATTTTTTCACAAATTAAGAGCGATTATACCCGGTATTGTTGGATAAGAGATTGAAAGACAAAAGACCGAATATATGAAGTTGAGCTTATTTTTATTCTCTTTTTCTACGCGTACGCCAATCGCCGTGTCCTAACACCTGACAATAAGTAAAAATTAATGTTTGAAGATTTACCGAAAAAAAAAAAAAAAAGAAGAGAATTTTGAATGTAAGATCCTTTTAACTTCGCAACAAATAGAAATCGATCGCCGATTTAAAAAAAAAAAAAGTTAAAGATTCACAAAGCTTGTTATTGTTGTAAAACTACATGGAAAATTATTTTAGTATTTTCTTTAAAAAATGGGAAATGCAAAAATCATGAAATATCATAAGAAATTACGAATAATTAATGATGCCAAATTTAGAAAAGAAAAAAGAATCTGCAATAACAACTTGTTTTTGAATGTTTGCACTTAAGCTAACCTCTCGTGGCATTCCTTACAGTTGATTATTTTATTGTGTTAAACGTTTTGAGTAAACAAGATGCTAATTGGACTTTTATTCCGAATTGGCTACTTTTTCTGTCTGAGAAGAGTTCCTACGGATACATTTTCTGTGGTTTTCAAAACTGATATAACAATAGTAGGACTAGAAGCAGAGCAAATATATTCAATCATAAGAAATCAATTTGAAGCGGGTTTGTCATTTTAATGTCATCAATTTAGTCATTTATCAACTAGTATGGATCGGTCAATCAAAACGTTCGAATGTTATAACTGATAATGTATGATCAGGCTTACAGTTTTTCTAAATTTTTGTTATTTGCAAAAGTATACAAGCTGATCTTGGCGCTAGATTAGTTCTAAATTTAAAATAAAACTGCTCCAAAATTAAGGAGATACACCGAGGTGTAGGAGAGAGTGCTTCTCCATTCCCTGGATTGATCCAACTTATCCTTGATCATTACCTTATAATGCTGAGTGTTAAGCAAGGCGGCATCAAGTACCATTTTTTAAGTCTTTGGTATGACTCAACCTAGGATTGAACATCGGTCTCCCAGATTACTGGCAAACACTCTACTCATTCGGCATTATAGACAGATAATAATATTGATAGGTAAAGTAATTGAAAGAATCAATAAAAATATTAAGCCCTAATAATATCTTAGGTCACTCTAACATAGAAATGAACACCATATTGGTTTTTTTAATTAAGAGTAAAATTCTATTAGGGTTATAGATGATTACAGTACGACATATATTTTGGTCCAACTGATGAAGAATACAAATGATATTAATTGGATTTGGTCAAAGTGTATCTAGTAACTTTGCGTTCGTCAATTTAATCTCTTGATTGGATTGTGCATTAAAGTCATATTTTGATTTAAGGAAAGGAAAAGACAAGAGACTTAACAAAGACGACTTAACAAAGCAGTCTCTA
>OY757904.1:126768222-126805722 GCA_963585895.1 Sepioteuthis lessoniana | reverse complement strand
TGATATGCAATAAAATTGTGTTTTAAACTTGGAAAAAATGCTACCGAAACGTATGGAATGCTTCAGACTGCTTTTCGACCATCTTGCATGAATCGAGCATCAGGTTTTGAGTGGCATAAGAGATTCAAGGAAAGCAGGTAGTCTGTGAGGGTTGATGAGAGGTGTGGGAGGATTAAGGAAGTCATTACACCAGAGTTGATCGGCCAAAGGGTTATGTTAGGGTTACTATGTTGAGGTTTTAAGGGAGTTCAGCGAGAGATTCCTAGGGAAGAGGCCAGCACTCTTCAAATCGGGTCAGTGGCATTTCCACCAGGACAATGCACCAGTCCACAACGCCATCCTTGTTACAGACTATTTGACCAAGATGGGCATCAAGACAGTTCTTCAGCCTCCCTATAGTCGAGATCTTGCTTCCTGTAACTTTTGGTTATTCCCTAAGCTCACAGGCTGTCGTTATGAGACAATTGAGGAGATAAAAGATGCTGTGACGAAGGTCATTGACACGCTCGCACAAGAGGACTTCGATGGGGCCTTCCAGAAGTTGTTGAAACGGTACAACAAGTGCATTGCAACCGGAGGAGATTACTTCGAAGGGGACTAGAGTTTCATGTGTGTACTATCAATAAAAGTGTTTATACGAAAAAAGTCTGGAAATTATCGTATGCACCTCGTATATGCAGAATGTTTTAATTCACACGTCTTAGATTTTAAAAAAAAATATTTGAAACGGTGAAAGTGCATAGAAACTGAATTAATCCATGAGACTACACCCGTTGATTTACATCCCTGTTTTTTACAATACATCTCTCATCAACAAATTAGCAAATAAGAATTTGAGATTCTAAATGACAAAAATATGACGCAAAATAACTCTTAAAATTGTGACCAAAGCACAACCGTCACTGGATATCTAAAAATGAAAGAATGAATAAATAAATAGATAAATGAAAATGGCACGCATCTTCCACTGCTGGCAGGTGTTGACTTCATTTTTGTGAAATAATTGAATTTCTGGAGAAAGTGTCCTCGTAATGAAATCTGCCAATTTAATTTTCCGTTTTGTCTTTTTTTCTCTTCTGCCAAAGGGTTTATTTTCAAATTTGCCGATATCATCATCATCATGTCGTGCCGCCAGCACGGATCTCCCTGACCCTTTCCCGCCACCCATCTCTATCGTCCATTGCTCCCGGCAGGTTTTTAAGGTTATATCCTGTATCGACACATATATAGGTTCTAGCTGGTCGTCCTGCCTTTGCTCGTCCATGTGATGGGTTCCACAAGAGTATGTCACTTATGAGTTCGTTCCAACTTCTCCAGCAGTGTCCTGCTGTCTTTTTCGATTAACTTGGATAATTTTCATGATGGGTGGTAAGTGGCCGTACAGCTGCTGCTTTGTGGGGTGCTGCCTCAATAAATTTGTTTAATACTGCTCGCAGCATTTTTGTGTAATTGCCGTCATGCTTTATATATATATATATATATATAACTGTGTGTGTGTGTATATATATATATCATTGTTCTCTTTAAAGTTTATTGTACCAACAAAGAAAGTCCTCGATATATATATATATATTTTTTTTTCTTTCTTTCTAGACCATATCATGTGTCTGTACAGAGCTGTTGTATTTATGTTCTTGGTCGGCCTACATTGGCACGTCTATCTGAAAGGTTCCATGCAAGAACGTCACTTCTGAGTTTTTTCCTTGCTTCTCCAGTAGTGTCCCTCATACTTTATTTAGATGGTTTTAGTGATAGGAAGTAGGTGGCCGTGCAACTGTTTTTCGTGGGATACTGCTATCACGAGTTGTTTAATATAACTCGAAACATTTTTGTAAAGTTCTCGTCTAGCTTTTTCTCTATTAATCAGCGTCCGTATGGTGCATCCATACAGTAGAACTGACAACCGCTGTTTGGAAGAAATCGCATTTTATTTTATCAGGTAGGTTTGACTTCCATATGATCGATAACTTATCGATAGCAGTCCCTATCTTTCCTAGGCGCATATTGATGTCTCTTTCAGTAGATGAGACGCTGCTACCGAGGTACTTGAAGTTGCCCTCTAATTTTAGAGATCCTCCATTTAGAGTGAAACTGTTTCCTTTTTGATTAAAACACATGAATTTTTTTTTTTACTGCATTTACCGCTGCTGCCATCTCCAGACTAGCAGAAGGGATTCGGCTTGAGCTGGTGTATTTGCAAGAAGCGCTATGTTATCTGCATAGTCTACATCTGTAATAGTTTCTGCGAGATATTGTCTGATTCTTGCCTTTTTTTCCGTTTTCTTTCATTAGATCTATGGATTTTCGTTTCGTTTCTTTGTTTAATGGCATATCAACCTTTCTTGGTTATCTAATGCCAAAGCCCCCGTTCCAGGAGAACAGCAGTGATACTATTTAACTCATAGCTGGGAGGATAAAGGGGTTCGTATCTTCCCCAAGGGTATTTGTCTGAAAGTGAATGTAATAGCACGATTGGAGTTTGAACTCGCTTTTTACGATTCCGCAGTCCTTCTCTTTAACCATTACACCACGAGGACACCATCCCCATTGATTTTCGAAGTACAGAGTTAAGGCTGATTATGAACAGATATGGAGTTAACCTATCCCCTTGCAGAACACAAGCAGTAATGTCTAAGAAGTCTGGGTTATATATGTTGAGAGAACTTTAACTTCCGTGTTTTTATAGAGCATTATTATGGTTCTGAGAATTTCTTTGGGGGGAGTGTACGCTAAAAGTATATGCTCCATCTACCTTCTGTGTATAGAATCAAATGCCTTGGAGAAATCTCCGAGTGTTGCCTCAAGGTCTTTTGCACGAACGAACTTCTCGGATTCCTGGGATTTTCAGAATCTGTTATGTTGTTGATCGCTTTCTCCTAAAACCATTTAGATTCTTTCTAAGAATTATCTCAATTTCTGGTTCGACGCGATTAAGAAGCAGTGCATTATAAACTTTAGCTGGTATGGAAGTAAGGGTTATGCCTCGGTAGTTCTTGGTGATTCCGAAGTCACCTTTCTTGAGGAAGGGGAGGATGCATCCATTTGTCCATCTACGGTGTTGATATAAAAGAAGTGTGTCTTTTGCGGGTATTTTATCGAGACCGGCAGCTTTTCTGTTTTTAATTTTTGTTAGTATTACGTTGATCTCTTCTTGAGTAAACTTTGTTTGATATCTTGTTGGTTATTAATAATTTTCATGATAGGTTTATCTGTGACTTTAAGGGAGTTTCCGAGTAGATTCTTGTTATGCTTTACCATATTTATCTTCTTTCTTCTTGGCTGGCAGGTTTTGCTTCAGTTCTCGTGGTGTTCTTTTTAGTCACTTTCTTTATTTTCTGCCACGCTATTTGAGGTTGTCTACCTTCTATTGACTTTCTAGTTTTATTGATCTGACCTTGGTGGTATTTTATTGGTTGTATTTTGTATAAGTTACATAATTCTCTTTGTGCCTTCTTAAGTTTATGAGCGTTGGCATCAGTTGAGAGTCTTTTATTACATAGGGATGCTGTTTTTACGTTATCTCGTTTTTTTCCTGATTGCTAGTATCTCCCACAGAACTCTATGTTTTGCTCTTAGTTTGGTTGGTATAGATTCTGTTGCTGCTTCCATGTGGACGTGGACGAAGTTCTCATATTGGTCATTCGGAATAAGTGTTTTGGATATCTCCTGAAGAGCACCGAAGTTGTTTCTTAGTGCTATCGTATATATGTTGCTAATATCTCTATTGTTAAGTAAGGACCAGTTATAGTGTGGTGTAGTTTTGAATGCTTATGTCGTATTCCTGCGTATGCTCAGACGTATCTTTGCGGTAACAATTCGGTGATCGGAAGATACTCCTTCAAAAGATAAACGTTTCACTGCTCAGAGCGCTATTGATTCATTTCCTATTTATGAGTATGTGATCTGTCTGTACTTTAGCATTATTCGCGTAGGTGTAGGTTCATAGTTTTCCTTTCCTTTTCTGGAATTTCGTATTATGACATGTTAGTCTGTTTTCAAATAAGAATTCCGTTGGCTGTGACATATTTCCATTTGACGAGTTGTGCAAGCACTATTTGTTGTTTTCGACTTTATCTATTCGAATATTAATGTATCTACCGATGATTAGAACGTTGTGTTTGGGTATGCTACGGACAAGTGAGGATAGCTCGTTGTAGAAGCAGATTAGGTTCGTTTCATTACTGGCATTGGTAGGACTGTTGCAGATGATTGTTGTGCTGAGGTTAAACGTGGTTCCGCCATTCTCGGTTGTATTTTCTTGATGCTATTAAGTGATTAGATATGTATACATATATATAGGCAGGGTAAAACAGTTATTATGGTGACACATTTGAACGATTTGGTAGTTGGAAATACTGACCGATTTTTGTCTAAACTAATTATAAATTAAGTTCTTACGAATAATTTTAATAGTAATTACATAAGAAATTTAAATTCCAACTTATCAAAGTGTTCTCTTTGTTGATTTTTTTTCACTTCTTTCAGTTTAAGCTTGGTCATAATTTTTTTTCCTGATTCGGCCACGTGTTTACCTGGACGACACTGCAGGAGTTCACTGAGCTGGTATATGAGACTTTTCAACATCCACCATATTCGCCTGATCTCTCACCCACCAACTACCGTTTTTTTCAAGCATCTGAACACTTTTTTTACATTAAAAAACGTTCTGTTTAAACGGATGAGTAGAAACACGATTTAAAGATGTTTAGCATCAGAACCTAAAGGGTTTTATCGTATTGGTATAAACAAGTTGGTTTATCGATGGCAGAAATGCATAGATATTCATGCATCATATTTTGTCTGATCAAAATAGTGTTTTTATTCATTAATTCTGAAATAAAAGTTTATGCAAAAATCGGATATTATTTTCCAAACGACCTTATGATAGTTTCCCGCTTTCACAATCGTCAGGCAATAATATATCCTGAAGAAGTATAAGTGTTACAAGAGAGTGGCACATAGAAATCAGGGAATAAAAAATGAAATCCGATTTATCTTACAGAAGATCCGGGATTTTAGCCTATCATTACTAAAACTAAACAGTTTTTGGAAGATAGCTTTATTAAATCTATTGTTCTGAAGACTCCTCACTCACTCTCTCTCTCTCTCTCTCTTTCGTTCTTTCATTCTGTCAATTCTCACCTCTCTCACTCTCTCTCGTAAACTCATAATCTACTTTTTATAGCAAATATTGAGATAGATAGTTATGTCAGCGGTTCTATATATGGAGAGATATACGTTGTATTGGGGCAAGTGAGAAAAACAGGAGAAGAAAAACAACTTGCCAAGAAATATATAGAAAAGCGAGAACAAATGAAAATAAGAGGTTTTAAAACGGAGACAAAGGCATTAGGAGGTGAGGTACGTTCAAAAACTCAGGGAGATGGAACAGAGAAAGGGAAAGTCTGGATATCGAGAGCGCGGGCTCCGATGATTAAAAAGAGAAAACGTGGAGAAAATCGAATGTCGGAAACGAGATTGGTAAGTTGAAATGAAAGTAGAAACTGCTTTTATAAGATAAAATAACTGAATACCGTAGAAGTAAAAGATGGATATCGCTCTTTTCGGATCTCTTATAATTGATTCTCTTTTGAGTGATTCTTCTTATTTTTTTAACGAAAGTTATTCTTGCAACTATACGAGAATAAATCACAGTATTTTTGTTTGTTTGATAAAGCATTGGTCTCTGATATTCAAACAAGTTGATCCAGGGAGTAGCGAGGTCTATTACGTCTGCGAACTTGAAAGCAAAATACTTGAGACGGCACAGTTAGCCAATTGTATCTGTGCTTCAGTATAAGTAAAATTTGCTTTCATCTTTCTATCTGTACGAATGACGGGTAAATAGATCTTGCTTCATCAAAAAAGGGATTTTTTGCTTTTGCATTTTTGGAGAAACATTTAAAGAAAATTTAGAAATGATGTGCTTGAAAAAAAAAAAAGGAATACGTATATAGAACAACATTCCTTTATTGGTTAGGCCGAGAGCTTTTTAGAGAATAAGAGAGTTGGATATATAAAACTCATTAATTCATGCTATATACTTGTGTCTATATATTTAGCTTCTTTAAAGTAATATACATCATCATCTTGTCGCGCTATCAGCATGAATATTCCTGACCCTCTCTCGCCACAATTCCCAAACGTCCATTGCTTTCGGCAGATCCTCAGGGCTATATCCTGTATCGCCACAGAGCAGCTATAAGTAGGTTCGAACTGGACGTCCTGCCTTTGCTCGTCCATGTGAAGGGGTCCACAGGAGTACATTACTCACGAGCTCGTCCCTACTTCTCCAGCAGTGTCCCCCGTGTCTGGTTCGTCTGATTTTGATAGTTTTCGTGATGGATGGTTGGTGGCCGTATAGCTGCTGCTTTGTGGGGTTCTGTATCCAGGACTTGTCCATTATTACACGCAGCATTCTTGTGTAATTGCCGTCAAGCTTTTTCTCCATCTGTTTAGTCAGCGTCCACGTGGTGCATCTGTATAGCAGTATCGACACGATCACAGCTTGGAAGAAGCTGCACTTCATTTTATTGGTCATATACATATATTTATATACGAGGTCTGAAAAGTAAAGGGCTGTGTGAGGTATGGGCGAAAGAGGGAAAAGCGCATTGCATTATCATCTAATCTGATATCTTGCGAGTATATAACAGTAAAAGTTTTCTGCAACCATTGCATTTTTTTCAAATACTTTTGTCTACATTTCTTCTTTATCCGTTCGTTCAGTTGTGATCACTGAGGAACAAATAATTTTGAAGTTTTCAGTCTGGTTGAAAAAAATAAAATCCGTCACAAGTACTTGAAATGCTTTAGCAAGTGTCTGGAGATAACACCATGTCACGCACACGTGTTTTTGAGTGGCACAAGTGGTTTAATGAGCGTCGCGAGTAGTGAACGATGACCCCAGACGTGGGAGGCCTTCAACAAGTAGGACTGAGGTCAATGTCAAGGGGTAAGACATGTGGTATGTGGCAATCGTCGGTTGACTGTTCGAATAATCACATGTTAGGAGGATATGAATAAAGTAAAGTGTTTGGAAGATCATATTTACCCAACCCCTCCGCTCAGGCAGGATATGACACAAGGTCAATTTTTAAGCAGAGTTTAACAGGTTTGAATTCAGAGTTTTCCTTCTCCTAGACTAGTCGCCTCACCAAGGCTGAAGAACCTAGTCTGCCCTACTATTTACCCATAGCTGGAGGGAGAATAATTGGATTCATACCTTTCCCAAGGGTATTAGTGCTATGTAAAATGCTATCAGGTTTGTCCAGGATTTGAACTCGTGTCGTCGTGTCCACATCCTGCGACGATAACCATTACACCACGGGCACCTCCATATAAAGTGTTTGGAAGATAATCAGCGAAAATTTGAGCATATCTGAAAACTAAAGGGAGAGTCTAGCAAAGCATTCCAAAGTTCCTCGTCGAGAGGAATATTGCAGTGGTGGAACAACTTTATTCATCTGATCTTCTTCCGTTTAACTTTTTCTTTTCCTCAAACTAAAGGGAGGCATCAAGAAGACACATTTTTAAGGTGTAGAGGCCATCAAATGGGCTGTTACGACAGAGCTGAGAGGCATCCCAGAAGCATCCTTCGAGCAGGCATAAAAGCATTGAAGAGAATGAAAAGAAAGTGCATTAGACTTAAAGTGGGGGATTACTTTGAAGGGGAAACCATAAACTTTGTTATTTGATATTCAAATAAAGCGTTTGTGACATCAGTCTCGTTACTTTTCATACACCTCATATACGTATATATGTATGGGTGTTGGTGTCTATGAATTCCCAGTAGTATACGCACACGTCTGATACAAATTGAAAAAAAAAATTTTTGGCAAGATTAAAATTTGAAAATAGGTATAATATGGCGTCGAATAAATTTTCCTAGAATACGGCTTATCTTCAAAAATATTTTTTATCCTACTCTAAATTTTCATAGAAACCAAAGTCTAAATTTTCGTTGAAACCGAAGCCTAAATTTTCATTGAAACCATGGAAACCAAAGTCTAAATTTTCGTTGAAACCATTGAAACTGAAGTCAAAATTTTCATTGAAACCAAAATCTTTTTTATTATCATCTATCGACTTTTTATATTTTTCTGATGACAGTTTAGCATATGTGCTGCACTCAATTAGCATGAATATGTGAGTTTGCTCAAAATTATTTTGAAATATCTACCTATCTATGAGTGGGTATATATATATATATATATATATATATATATATATATACACACACACACAAGTTTGTGTGTTTGTGTGGGGTGAAAGAGCACGAAGCTACATCTAGAAACATATGAAAGCAACATCTTGCCTATGTCAGAAGATTGCTCGCGGGGGTAATATCTATCTATTTATCTATATATTTGTGTTTGTCTATTCGGTTAGATAATGACCCCTGCTACAATCAGCTTCTCGGATGATTGATATATCGGACATTTGCGGAGGCAAAATGGGCTGGTGACAAGTTAAAGTTTACCACTGCTAAAGCCAACACTGGGAAATATATTTGCTATCATTGGTTGGCTATCGGAGCTACGTTAGATTTGAGAGACTTACTTAGATGCGAAAAACCAGTCGGAACTATAAAAACAAGTAGTTTAGTACTTAAGTGAAACCACCCTTCTAATTGGGTAGAGGCCAACACCTTGTAAACAGAAAAGTGACTTATTTCTGCCATCGAATGTGCAAAGGTATAACGCGTTTTATTTTTGTGACTCGTCCAAAGAAAACTGAAGCATTGGGAAATAAAAGTGAGTGGTTTTTGTAACTAAATTAGATGTCTGTCCTGTATACGATCCGGATCAAGTCACAAGCTTTCTTAAACTTAGAGACACTGCATAATTACATTTCTATGTATGTATGTATGTATGTATGTATAAATTCATGTTACTCCTCAGATATCAATCGCTCTATTCTATGTATGTATTTACGAATCTATGATACTGCTCAGATATCAATCGTTTCTATCTATCTATCTCACAACTGTTCTTATACTATCCGAATGTCATTTTCATAAATTTTTCCATAAACGTACCTGTTATTCATGGGCTTCGTGGAAATATTCTTAATTCAAAAATTGGACAAATAACCATCTCTTTTATAATCTATTAATTAGATCTGTTTAAATGTTTGAAAAAATATCTGGACATGTTCAAAAATAAAATTTTATCTTTACAAATTACTTATTTTCATTTACATTTTTTCAATTCAGAAATTAAAAGTATTTAGAAATATTTTATTTAAAAAAAAATCAATATCATCGACCTCGTTGAGTGTTGTTTTTATTTTCATCATTAAAGATTTTATAAAAAATTTAATGTTATTTTAATGTCTGCTTTTATACTAAGTTCAGTCAGAAACATCGGCATTTAGTCTGCGGCCGGGAGATGCTTAGACGTTTGTTCAACGATGTAATCCAATAAAACTGTGGATTCCTTCAATGGCTGCGAAGGCAAAAGAGAAAATTACGTTGCACACATTTATAGGATTTTTTTAAAAGAATAGAAAACTGACAACAATAACCTTTTCAGATGAAACAATCTCTTTAATGGATATTCCATTTACTGACTGTGGTGAGTTATTCGATCGATCAATTAAGAAATGTTTCAATCAACAACTTCAAAATAATATTTCATCTTACTCAGTTATTTATATATATATATATATATATATATATACACGAAGACAAAAGCATAAAATACAAACATACGCACTAAACATGTACATTGCATATATTTTTCACTGAGATACTTAACAATTCTTAAAACGTTATTAATTGCTGAGGAGACACAAATAATATATATATATATATATATATATATATATATATATATATATATATACACGAAATCAAAAGCATAAAATTCTAAAATACAAACACTAAATATGTATAAGTTCAACCACATATATTTGTCATTGAGATACGTAAATATTACTTAAAACGTTATTAATTGTTGAGGGACATTAATAAAATGCATGTGTGTATATGAGTAAGTTAAAGTAAATATAATTACTCATCCTTCTGTATATGTGATAAAAATATTCCTAATGTTTATTTTAGTATTATTTTGTGTTTATACAAAATCTATAGCTCTGAATGTTTTCTCTTCAAAGAAAATTGCATTGCTCTAACAAGCATTTTAATTAATCATAAAAAAGGTAGATGGGGATTATATTTTGAACAAATGCAGTTCAAAACTACATCAAGTCAGACTAATCCAGGTTTGAACAAAGGTTTGTCATCAAATTTTTGCTAGCTGAGAAATACAAACCATATGAAATTTACAGAAGATTCTGTGATGTGTACGAAGAATATTTTAGCAAAAAAAAGAAAAAAAAAAAGAAAGAAAGAAAATGTATACAAATGAACTAAACATCAGTTTCCCACTACGAACCTGAACTGAAAACACATTCCCTCAAGAGAAAACACACTGAATTTCCGGTAAAGAAAATGTTTCGTGCGCAGTTTTCAGCAAAGAAGAACACACTGACTGTCTTCTAAGAGGTGCCCGTGGTGTAGTCGTTATCGTCGTAGGAATTGGACACGGCGACACGAGTTCAAATCCTGGACGAGACTGATTGCATTTCACATAGCACTAATACCCTTGGGAAAGGTATGAATCCAATTATTCTCCCTCCAGCTATGGGTAAATAGTAGGACAGACTAGGTTCTTCAGCTCTTGGTTAGGCAACTAGTCTAGGAGAAGGAAAACTCTGAATTCAAACCTGTTAAACTCCGCTTAAAAACTGACCTTGTGTCATATCCTGCCCGAGCGGAGGGGTTGGTAAATAGTGTCTTCTAAGACATAAAAGGACTCATCACAATTGATTTCATTGAAAAGGTTCCGAATGTGTACAGTACTTTATATTGCCAATTCCTTAGACATAATTCCATTTATTGAATGTTTCTTATATATATATATATATATATATATATATATATATACAGGGTGTCTCAAAATACATAAAATAAATGTAACTGCTAATAACTCTACTAATAATAATGTGTGTTCTTTTTTGTTTCAGACTAGAAAAAAATATACTATAGGAACTATTAATCCTCGAACACAATGCCTTGGACAAGAGAGGAAAAATATTTTGCATCACTAATTATTAGGAGACAAAATCATTCAAAATTGTTCAAGCAAAATTTCGTCGGAGGTTTAACTGAACAATGATCCCCAGAGAGGCCAAATTTATCGCTGGGTACACACATTTCAAAACACAGAGTCAGTAAACAACCACAAGAAGAAGACAGAAAATCCCAAATCCGGCAGGAAGTTGACTGCAAGATGTTCTGACAATGTAGATGCAGTGAGGGATTCTGTAGGAAGGAGTACGATAAAGTTCCTCCGAAGACGTTCCGAAGAACTTGGTATTTAATGTGCACTGTAGGATAATTTCAAGCAATTTCTGTCCTTCTTATCTGGTTTGACCTTTCTGAAGTATCCTGATTACTTTTAAAGACTCAGATGAAAGATGACAAATGTAATATGAATAATGTTATTAATGGTTTGCATCTATTTTGAGAAACTATATATATATATATATATATATATATATATATATATATAACCCATGCATCTAGAAAAAGAAAAGTAGGCCGTTGAATGAATCACATAAAACAAACAAAAACTTTAGGAATAGATTCAATTCTATGAATAAATGTTGGTAAATTTTATTTGATAAATGTGTTCCTATAAAAAATTATCGTAGAAGTGTTTGTATGATTATAAAAGTAAATATTGTTAAGAATTGTTTGTAAATGACTTCAGAGATTACAGCTTTGTCGCGGTGGTTTGTACGGCCATCAATCCTCATGAATATTCATTCTTTTCATTTAAATATTTTCAAAACATAATCTGTTAATCAGATAAACTTTTAATCCTAATCCACACGTTAGCCGTGGCTTAGAATCTGCTGTCATGCATTCTATGTATGTATGTATGTATGGATGGATGGATGCAAGTTTGTTCATCTCTCTCTCTCTATCTCAATCTATCTATCGTGGTCTGGCCATTTTCAAAATCTTTTCGTTCTTTTTTTTCTATCTTCCTTTCTAATTATTTTAATTGTATCAAAATTTCCCACTCTGATTATAACTATAGAATTATGTATAGATGAAGTAATTGACGAAGTTCTTTGCTTCTATGTGGCATAAGGCCGAATGAATGGGGCACCTAATGAAACTTGAATTCACTAGTGCAGGTTTGCTAGTCTAGCTTGCTAACCGTTTCACTACCAGTAGTGCCCATAATGTATGTTGATCTGTTTATCTGTCTCTGTCACTCTCTCTCTTCAATAGTTTTCCATTTATCTTAGTCCGACGGTTTTCTTTCTTTCTTTCTATTATACTTTCATAATAAATATATGTATGTTTGAGCCAATCTACCATTCTACGTAGCTATTTCATTTTGTATATATGTATGTATATATCTATCTATTACAATATGTATGTATGTATTTCAGTTTGCTCATACGTATGTATATATGTATTAATCATATTTACCAACCCCTCTGCTCGGGCAGGATAGGACACAAGGTCAATTCTTAAGCGGAGTTTCACAGGTTTGAATTCAGAGTTTTCCTTCTCCTAGACTAGTTGCCTCACCAAGGCTGAAGAACCTAGTCTGCCCTACTATTTACCCATAGCTGGAGGGAGAATAATTGGATTCATACCTTTCCCAAGGGTATTAGTGCTATGTGAAATGCAATCTGTCTCGTCCAGGATTTGAACTCGTATCGCCGTGTTCATTTCTTACGACGATAACCATTACACCACGTATATATGTATTAATAAATCAATCTATCAGTCTATCTGATTAGACTATCTATGTCTGATCATTTTCTTTCTTTCTTTTTACTATAATCTTATATCTAAATTAGTTTGATTGCAACTATAGAATTATGTGCTAATATTATCTTAACCAGATAGAAAGTGATCTGCTCTTTCTCTATTATTACTGAATTTAGTCGCTAGATTAAGCAGTGCGCCACAGGAGGCGCACTCAGAGTTTTAAAAATATATTACTGCTAATATCTACAACTGATCACCGACTAAGATTTATGAATTTGCTCATATATATATATATATATATATATATATATATAATTTGAATGAGGTATTTCTCAGACGATCACTGTCTATGAAAAGTCATTATCAAATTAAATTTGCTCTTATCACTCAATTGTGCGATTTTTCTTTACTTACATGCGTGTGTGTGGGGGTGTAGTGCATGTATTTTATGTTAGCTCTCGTTTATGTAGATTTGTTTATATATATATATATATATATATATATATTAGAAGACACTTACTTACATATACATATATATATGTGAGTGTGTGTGTGTACGGAGAGAGAGAGAGAGAGAGACAGGTAGACAAACATCTTTTCGTCATTTTGCTTTTATGATACCAGATTTTCACAGTATATTCAACAACCTGAGCAAAACTTAATTCACGATTTAAAATAATCTAAGAATGTATAAATGTATCACTCACAAGTAAAAAGAAAAATAAATAGATAGATAGATAGATAGAAAACTATTGATAGCAGTTGAATAACCACAACATATGGCGTCCTTTAATTACTCTTGTGTATCTCCAAATATTTCGTTGACAAGTGGATATTAGGTTTCTTTTGAAATGCTCTGTGGTGTGTGAGAATTGATTCGGTAAGCTGTTCTCTACAATAAAATCAGATACGCATTTTATCAGGGTAAAATACTTTATTTGCTGTCGTTCAAGTTACGCGTGGACTTCGAAATTAGTTATAATAAACGTCTGAACAACGTATATTTGTACAGAAACAGCAGGAGAATTCAGAGATTTGACTAGTTTTCTACGCTCAATGTCTGTTCAATTTTCTTTTTATGTAATTTGGGTAATTCTAAGTCACGCATTTTCGGCAATTGTCTTAGATATAATACATTATCAAGATCCTGACAGTACTGGAATTAAATACTCAAGCTACTCATGTAAGCTTCTTTATAAGGAACAATTTTAGATAGAAAAAAGTATGTTTGAAGCAAAGAATGGTCGGCTGTCACTAATATTTAGTGAGGAATAATAATGGAATTTTGAGTTTTAATATTCTCTCTCTCTCTCTCTCTCTCTCTCTTAGACGAACTGTATACTCACTGAACAAGAGGTTCATCATGATCCTGATGTTTCCATTTCAGGAAGGAATTAAGGATTCAAATTAACATTTCGCTATTTCGAGATTATTTATAATCAGAAAACTTACACTGGGCTCAAGGGGAAACTGAACTGGAAATTTATTTATTTTCTAAATCTATTCCTCTAATAAAAGTCTCACTATAATGTGCGCTGTATTTGTCGCGTTAAGGTAGCATATATATAAGGTAGCATACATATGAGTATATATATATATGGGGGTAACACAGACTTGCTGAAGATTAACTCATTTGTGGATCGAAAGCGCGAAACTCTGGGTCGTGAGTTTTTATCCGTTATGTAATCTTATTTTTTACAGTTGATATATGTTGTGATTTTTCTCTCTATTTTCGTGCATTTAGCAGAGTTAAAATTTTATGAATTTAAAACACTTCAAGAGTTAAATTCTATCATAATTATATATATATATATGAGAGAGAGAGAGAGAGAGCATGTGTGTGTGCATAAAATTCCATTCTTTTTTTTTTTTACTACATAAGAGGAACGAACTCAACCAGTGGAGCTACAAACCCAACACTTATTTATACAGAAAAAAAAAAATGATAAGTCAGAAAGTACTTAAGTAAGAAAGTCTGTAAAGAAATGGGCAGCTCTATGATTGTACTGTATTAATTCAAAAAATAATTTATTTGTGTCCATCTAAAAAAAACTAGTTTCTTATTTGTAATCATTTTTTCCTTCTTCACTTTGAAAAGTTGTAATGTTTGAAAAGTATGCTCTTGTCTATTCTGGTTTAAACCCTCATGCCAATTCATTTTGTATATTTTCTATTTCTTCATGATACAGCAAATTGTACTCTTGGCCGAGGGAGCAAAGTCATTTTCATATCCAATTATATTTTCTAAGTTAATACTAAAATGAATGAAACTTCGTTATTTGTCAGACAATTGATACCAGTCTTTACTCAAATTTCAAACAGTGGTCGGTTCTGGTGGCGAAGTAATTTGAGAAAAGCAATACATAAAAATATTCTTCTTATCTATGAATCGTTTCTCTGCGCAATGAAGATTAGATTATTTGAGCTATAAATTTCTTCAGTGTCATTGTTCAAATTTTAAGTTGAGACAGCAGTTTATGGTATTAAAAAAAAATATTGGGGTTTCTATTATTTCTAACTTATTTTGTATTTTTGCACAGTTCATATATATATATATACACAAATACATGTTTCTTTTTATTATTAAGAAACGTCAGGCATAAAGTTCGCAAAAAAAACAACAACAATAAAAGCCATTAAAAGCTTTCGCTATTGTGTCTGAAAATGATTAATATATTTATCAAA
Organism: Sepioteuthis lessoniana; assembly: GCA_963585895.1. NCBI lineage: Eukaryota > Metazoa > Mollusca > Cephalopoda > Myopsida > Loliginidae > Sepioteuthis > Sepioteuthis lessoniana. The sequence goes on along the minus strand of OY757904.1, from coordinate 126,790,235 downwards.
AACTTTTTTCTGAACATAAACCCCAATGATTAACCTTATATATATATATATATATATATATATCAATCTAGTTGCTGCCCCTTTTTCGCAAAAGGCCATCTCCTCGCTTCGTGAAGAGTTCCCGTGGGAGAGCCTGTGACACCTCGGCGAAATATATCTCTGCTAGCCCAATTGCTTGTTTGACAAATGAATTAGCAGTCTTTTTCGATGACATTGCCCTCCTCCAGTGCACCGTCGTACGATTTCTCAAAACATGCAGTAGACCCACAAAATTGACACGAGTTATCTGGGGTTTGCTGCTGAAGCACTTTTGCAAAACAAATCTTCGATAATTTGCTATCATGAGATATAAACGAGGTCTTTTAATAAAGAAGTTGAATTTTGCCAAATGCAATGCTAATAAGAAACACAATGTTGAATACACGATTCAATATATGCGATCATTTATTTTAATATATTTATATTATCTGCAATTTTAATCTTGCATAAATTCAGACATGAATTCAAAGTATTGCAATTTTATTTTCCATCAGTATATATGTATGTGTGAGTGTATTTGTGTGAATATCAGAATTCTTTGCAAAACAAAAAGAAAAGACAAACGTAAGGCTATTAAGTTTGAGCCTTTGTCTTTCTTATAATATGAAAATATTCTTATTCTCTTTCTTTGTAAATTATAAACTAATTACTTGTATCTCTTCCATCAGACGTTTATCATCTAATATCTGATTTTATTATACCAAATATCTGGCCTTTAGTTCAGCGCTCCTCATTATTTTGCTCGCTACTTCGTCCAAACTATCAGCTTTTGTGTCAGTATCAGGAACATACAATAAAGAATTATATTTTTTAGTCTTTTTCATTTGGAAAAAACATTTCCAAGTATGATATCCTTAACACTCTCTTTCACTCATTTATCAGTCTGATCTTATCTAAATATATTCCTCTGTATCTTGGTATTTACCTATATATGTACACTTACAATGCAAGGTAATTTGTGTAAAGGTCGCGAATTCTCCCTGAAGCGAGCAGTAAAGTGTCTACTTTGGCTTATCGAATGATTATTTTCAAGAGGGACAGTTCTCTCTAGAAAATATTAGTGGAAGGCAGACATTTAACATCCAAGTTTTAATGCAATCTGTCTATCTGTTTTATTGCATTTGAATGTTTTTTGTCTCCTTATCAGTCTCTTTCTTTCTTTCTATATATATATATATATATATATATATAGAGAGAGAGAGAGAGAGAGAGAGAGAGAGCTGCCTTTACTTTTTTCTATCTTTTCTACTTATAATACTTTCATTGAATTAGTGTTTTTGATTCATGTAATATATATATGTACGGTATGCTCGTATGGCAACGTACTTAGGAGAAGCAAAACTATGAATTAAAACCTGTAAAATTCAGCGAAAAATTGACCTTATGTCACATATTCTTAGTGTGGAGAGGTTGATTAATACTCACATACAAACACACAGGTATATACATATATATAATTACAAAACGGTGAAAATAGATATGTATACGTTTCTTGTAGTGCTTGCTAGCAGTGGGAATGTAACGTTTACGTAGAGAGATGAGGAATACACAGTGGTGTTTCGAGTGAGGAAGGTCGGGATTAGCAGAGTATTTTTAGTCTTTATTCTTTGATTCTTTTTCTTTCCTCTTACTTTTAACTCTTAAAAGAAAATTAGGGCATAAAAATATTTTACTACTTTCCCGTGACTGCCAGGCACACCAACTAAAATCAACAAACAAATAAAGAGACTTGGGATTTTCTAAAATAAATTGTGCTTTAAAATGTGTAGCAAAACTTCTTTTGTTTCTTTAAAAACGTAGATAAAATGTCTTGGATGGCATTAAATCAATAGATGTTATACATATAATTGATTAAAGCTATAAATCAATGGTTGGTGCATTATACTGTAATCGAGTATGTATAAATGTACGGTAAATAGAGAGAAAGAGTAGGCATATGTATATATATATATGCTCCCCCATGGGGGTTGAGCTCTCTGGCGAAGGAATTGTCGGCCACTGTTAACGTAATGCAAGGCTCTTCGAAAGAATTGAGCTCTCTGGTAGCCGGTAGGGTATGAAAAAATGTAAACAAAGGCTACTGCTGCTGTTTGCTAAATATAAAATACCTAAAAATTCCCTTAGCCAACGTAGTCCGCTTGTGGCCGTGTGGTCTGAAGTCTTAGTCTATCGTAAAGTTGGACGGGTTTCGATTCCGGCTTCGAGCGTCCTGCGTGTCTAGCCACACTGAAGAGTTCTGATAGAACGAAACAGTCTGTCTGTGGATGACTATATATATATATATTGAAAGGGACAAACCGATCGAAAATGATTGATTTTAAATGGCATGTTTACACGTTTTGGGTTATTTCATGCCAATAGGTTAAGGAATTACGTTCATTGCACGTTTATATTTATATTTTTGTAGTTGTTTTTTAAGAGTTTATGATGTCATGTATTCCAATCTAACACAAATAATTTACATTTAGTTGTATGGTTTCAATCATTACAATATAATGCTAAGAAGTAAATATTTCTATTTAATACAAGTCAATTGGTTGCAAACAGTTATATGGTTTAAAGTAACTAATCATAACCCTTTGTAAAAATTCAAGCCTCAAGTAACTCTTCTTTTAACAAATAATTTACAGCTCTATGACTTCAGATATCCTTAGTAGGTACGAATCATTTTTAAACAGGTCTCTCTGATCCATAGATGGATCCGTGATTGGTAACACCACTCCGAGTCATAGTGGAGAGATGCCTGACAGCATTGTAACTATAATTTTGCGAATTTTAATATTTTTTTTACACTAATTTAATAAAAAGTAAAGTTGGCGACCTTAGTCGAGATTAACCTGAAGGCTCCCTTTTCAATAGCAATTATACCCAGGTGTAGGAGAGGGCAGTACTTGATTCTCTGTATTGCTCCACTTTACCCTTGATCCTAATCTTATAATGTTGAGTGTTAAGCGAGCGACATCAAGTCTTTGGTATGACTCGACCTAGGATTGAACCCCAGTTTTCCGGACCATTAGCGAACACTCTGCTCATTATGCCAATAATGATAATATATATTCTATATTGGTTATCAAATAAAAAGAATATAATCAGTTTATTGTACCCAATTTCTCAATGCTGGTTAGTGCTAAATGCGCTAAAATAAGACGAATATTTACTAAGTGAAACAGAAATAAAGATTTTCAAACGTTAGAGGGTTTCACTTAGTTCTATATGATATTAACAATTCTTAAACAGCTCTATTTGATGCATAGTTGGCACCCTAAAAGATCCATAGATGGGACACTAACAGATCTATTTGATGCAGAGATGGGACACTACCAGATCTATTTGATGCATAGTTGACGCACTAACAGATCTATTTGATCCATAGATAGGACTCAATCAGATGTATTTGATGCACAAATGAGACACTAGCAGATCTATTTGATCCATAGATTGGACACTAACAGATCTATTTGATGCACAGATGAGATACTAACAGACCTATTTGATGACTATATGGGACCCTTAAAACTATTTTTAAATATGGGGTCATATTTCAAATATAATGAATGAACCACTCTAGGTCAGTGAAGACCTAGGAGTAATGGAACGTAGACTTCACTCTCCACAGATCTCCAGAACTGGAGCCTCATATTAGATTCAGTATACTATTATACCCTGGAGGCACTATTTTTTGGTAGGGGGCGTTAGCCCTCTGCAAAAGATTGTTTCAGCATCTTCTGAGCACTGGTGACGGAACTATAATTGTAATTGAGTACTTATGATGTAAAAAATTATAAAACCACTTTAAAACGATGGATCATATTCTAAATATAATAAATGAGTTTTTATTTTCTCGTTTAAAAAATGCACAACTTTAAAATTCTATTCTAAAAATATGTACCAGGTAAATTATAAGGTTAGGCGTCTCCTATTCTGCAATAAAAATGAATTACATTGATCGTATTTGAATATTTGACCTATGAATCGAAAAAGGCTTATTATTAAAGCAACATATTTTTTTCGATCTAACTTAAAATTGCATTATATACGATGTCCATTAAGTCAGATAATGATATAAAACCTTTATATCTGCAATTTCAAAATGCGGATATCTGGCAGAAAAATCTTTTTGTTTTAAACCAAGTATTTTTTCCCGCCAGAATTTGTTTAGGGCCAGTGAATGAGGAATCTGTAAAAAGACGTTATATCATTGCCCCGATCTATTCAATGGGAGAAACGTTGGTTTACACATCCTATAGTACTTATTGATATTTACTCATTGTTGTATGTTCTTGTAATATTTAATAACATCGTCGACTCTATGATGGTATCTTTGGTTCGGCCAGTCTGCATTATTTTCCCCAGTGTTTGATCGTCGATTGCTTTCAACTTCCTACTGTTCCTGGAATGTGGATCGATATAATTCATTTGTCCGATATTCTACAATAGTAAAGGCAGCCAAGTGAGAAGGGTGGCTATCTCGATAATGTAGCCGACAGGTCCTGACAAAAACGAGTGTTCACTCATCGGGAAATAACAATGACGATATTAGTCGCCAGCTCCAAGTCCACACTCTGCTTGGCTACATTTGCGACGTTATTACTTGATAATGAAATATTTGTTACGACGACGTGGCCAAAGGTCAGACAAGTTATGGCATAAATAAGCTACATTGTAACAATGAAAACAGCACTAGAATCTTTATAAAGAAACACTGATCGTTTTATTATGCAAATTTTACAGATAGTGTAGCTTCGATCGTAGGGTGTAAATAAATAATAAAAATGGATCCACAGCTTTTTAGGGGCCAAGAATAATTGCTGATCGAGAAGCTACATCGACACCAATTATATGCGTAATGGCAAAATGACTTGAATTTATTGGTAGATAACTTGGGCAGAAAAATCAACGACTGCTTTTAATTCTTCTTAAATATGCATGGCTGACTTTTTTTCTGATTGAAATATTAATTGTCTACTACATGAATTATTGGTAAAATTGTATTAAAAAAATGGAAGGATTCTTAAAAATATTATTAATGTTCCAGGTTGATTAATTGACTTTAACACCATGTCACCAATCTCTAGTTATTTTATGCCTATAGTTTTGAGAATCAAGTTCAATTTTCAAATTCATATATTTTGGTTTGGTTTGGTTGTGTTTTATGGTATATTAACTCTTTTATGCTATTTAAATCTTGTTTATATATATATATATATATATATATATATATATATATGGATTTTAAGCGAATAATTTGGAGGTACCATTATTTTAAAACAAGCTAGACGAGCAAGAGCTATTTTATTTACACTGTTATATGGTTTAAATATTGCTAAAACTAATACTTCTAAATTTTTCAAGTATTGCTAATTCTTGTAATATTATTTAATGTTCATAATTTGTTTGTGTATAGTTTGATGGTTTCAAGTATTCCTATCTAACACTAATAAATATATTTACACACAGTTAAATGGTTTTGAGTATTGCAATCACAACCCAACTGACTCTCAGCCACCGCCTTCAAGCAACTTGAATAAGGTTAGGTACTCTTTTTCCAAAGAATTATTTTGAAGAATACACTCGAGACAATCATGAATCTGCTAGGGGCTGTCATGATCTGCCGATTGACCGGATAGGGCTTCTCTGACAGCCCGTCTAACCCAATAAGGGACAAAGTGGAGTGTTGCAATAATGGGGCCATTTTGGTTACCAAGTAACGGACTGCTCAGTCAGCAGGATCCAATTCTCAAGTATCACGTGTCACCAAAAACACGGCGAACGGGGGTCTCGTTAGGGGAAGGGGTCTTACATTTCTGTAATGGTGCAGTTAGCGTATTCTATATCCCCAGGCGACGAGCCATTTGTATTAGTGGGGAGGGAATATTTTCTTAAGATCCTTTTGAATGCAAAAAATTTTTAAGCAGATTTATTTGACCAATAGCCGGAACCATTACAGGTACTTGCACTCCGATCAGACAGTTGAGAAATTAAGATTGGACCATGCAGGCAGACAATTGAGTTTCTGCCATTGGAGCAGAGATTTGAGTTCTCTATCGTTGCAGCGGCGGTTAAGTTTTGCAGTTCCCGACCAGCGAAGATGAATTGAGATTTAAAAACACCACGAGATGTGCCGAACGTTGGGGTTATTGTTAGCATAGTATGATTACGAAAGACTTTTAAGAACTGTGTCTCTCTCCTCGTGTCGAAGAACCGAACTCAGAAGCTAATAAACCATTTTTACCTGAACAACGAAGTCCGCCTGTGCAATTGTTTTCGCCTGTGTTTGCATATACGTGTGGTATACAATATTGAGCCTCACCATCTGGTGTAGTTCAGTGTCATAATGAAGATGTCCATTCTTTTTAGGGAAGTCTTGCCCCTTTGAAGAGGTTGCTACTTCTCTAGAGTTTCTCATGATCAAACACTATTGTGAGAAGTAGAGCTTATCGATAGCAGAGACCACTGATTTTCTGTCGGTACTGTGGGCCAATTTTTTTTCACTGTGAGGATGGGCCAGTATTGTTCATGAGTGTGCAAAGTTTGTTTGTCGGCAAGTGACGCTGTGTTCATATTATGGGGAATTTTAAATGTTTAACCTAACACCGGCCCTGATGTCCTGGCTCAAAAATGTACATAAAGAAACTTAGATATCAAGTTTGCGGTCACACCGGTAGTAGAGTCTCGGAGATCCTGGAAGAGGTTCGAACCCGCACGTTGAGAACAGGAACTGTTTGCAGGAACCTCTGGTGGTGTAATGGATAGCAAGCTAGACTAGCAAACCTACACGAGTGAGTTCGAGTCTCATTGGGTGCCCCTTTCATATGGCCTTGTGCGACACCTAAGTAAAATGCTTAGTAAATTACAACTGTTTGCTTTCGATAAAGTTAGTTTTCACTGGAACAAACAGAATAAGATTTCACTACGATAATCCTTAGTAAACAATTATTGTTTCAAGTGACAATCCTTAATCCAAGTAATGTGCACACAGTTATATAGTATCAAGTAATACTCTCGAATACTAATGATTTATTCATATTTATAAGGTTTCAACTTACACTAATTTTTCTTTCATAATATTTCTGTAGTATTTTTGAAAATTATAACATTTCGTAGAAGCGGTCTTTTATTATCCCTACAGTTCACTTTAGAGTCGTTGAATGTAAAACCAAGATACATGTGATATTGGTTTTTAGAAATAGTTACCTAATTTGAAACAGGACGCTACCAACGGAAACGGAAGGTTTAAAAATTTTCTCATTTTTTTTCCGTTTCGTTTAATAACTCAAATGCATTGATGAAGGTCTAAAAACCGAAACGTAGAACGTTGGCTAATAATTCAAAAATAAATCATTCTCCGATGACGTTATGTTTTTGATTTATGTGCACTTCTGTACCGTCAGATGTATTTCCAGTTTTTCCTATATATATATATATGTGTGTGTTTCTAAACTCAGTATCTATTCGATGTGTCATTTTTTCTCAAAAAGTCCTTAACGTACGTTAAAAAATTCCAAAATGTCATTATTTTGTATAATGGGGAATGAACGTCTGACTAGAGACGAAGTATCAGAATCAAGAACGATATAGAAAATAGGCGAAGGAGAGGTAAAGGAAAGAATAGACAATGGCAGTAAGAGGGAAAACTACAGTTAATTAAGGAAGAGGAGGGAGTGATGAATATATATAAGCAGAGTACCAGTAAGAGGAATCGAGGAAGCTTGCGAATTTTCACTCACAAGGCGTCGTTGTTTCATTTCTTTGATTTAAATTATACAGGAAATTTATTGTATGCTTTGGGTGGAAGACAAGCACCCCAAACGTTATTGTTGTTAATTCTATTACTACCTCAGTCATTATCGATATGATAGATCAAGTTCGTTTCCTTGCGCTTAAAAGCAGTCAACCTTTCTGTGCTTAAATGGGGGTTCGGGAAATAACATTTCTTTAATTTTAGGTTGTTTTTTTTTTTTGAAAATTTATTAGAAAAATTCTAATATGTGATAAGAACCGCCCACCACAACGTGTTATCTTATTTTGAAAATTCTTGTTAATCTTGTTGAAGGAGAAGTGACAATGTGGTTTCAGGGTGTTCGATTTTTTCATCAAATAATCGTGACCTGCCGAAAGTTCTTCGACCTAAGCAGCGCTTGTCACGTGTCTTACGGAGAACCATATTCACCCAACAAATAGGAAAATGTTAAATGTTAAAGAAGGGACACTAAACACTGGAAAATAACAGATCCTGTAAGTCAGGGTGTTTAGAAAACTGGGGTCTATAAACGGGGGTAAATAGAGTCAAACGAATTGATTGCTTAATTGAGATTGTTCAGTTGTCAAGTGAGATTCCACTTTAGGAGAGTAGGTATTGTCAGCAAAATGAAGCCTTAGAGCTAAATTAAAAACAAAAACCTTAGTTAATTTAGCAGAGCAGCACGAGTGATGTAATGGTTAACGAGCAAGTTAAGGAGGCCGTTGTTTATGAGTTCAATTCCTGCTTGGTGTTTCATATTTCGAGCCTTGTAAATGGCAATTTTTTTAATCAATTAATGTCATTGTAAAACCTATGATACGCGGTCAACGAATGGGATGGGATATGTTATCATGAAATTCAACAGATCAAACAAAAGTATTTTTTATATCTTTATTCCATCAGAAAAAATAAACAATTCAAACTTATATTTTTTTTATTAAGCTGTAATATTCAATAAATGACATTTCTGCTTGACAATCACAGATACGAATATCGTGAGCAATAAGATTCCTACGCAGTTCTATTGGATTAAATGAGCTTCATAAAACACAGTAGCTTAAATATAGTTAATAAATGTACATTCGTTAAAACAATAACAGGAATGAAAAACGTTTGATTTTTGCAACATAAAATATCACAGTAAAGAAAACCCTTCATAAAAGTTTCTCATTTTTTTTAGTATATGAAATGTGCATATATCAATTTCAAATCTAGCCAATCGCATTATTTAGTTATTTCATTGAAAAGTCATAAAATTCTGCAATAAAAAAAGCAGAATAATGCCGATATAAAGTGATTTTTCAAATCCGTTTTGAAATGGAAATGGTTGTTTCTTTTGAAAGAATTACATATGTAGGAGATGACAGAAATTTGCCCAAAGTTTACTGAATAGAATAAGCTTTTCACTGAATCCATTCATTGAAAAAAAAATAGCGATTGAATTTGTCGTCAAATGTAAAATTGCTTCACAAGCTTTGAGAAAAGGATTCTCTTTTATTCAGTTATTTAGTTTATTGACGTATGCGCATGCGTTGACAGTTATGGATTCTTCTATGACATATTAGTTTAGAAAAGTATATATATATATATATATATATATATATGGGGGGGATGGAATCGTGTGAGTTTTGGTATCAACGACTTGAAGCTCTGTCATACCAATAATTTGTGTATAAAGAACATAATTGGGATTCTTATTGCAGAGAGAATGCATTTTAGTTTAATATTTGCTCGCACAAGATAATATAAAACAGTTCATAAAAAATTAACAACAATATACTTATTGCCTGAGCTAACTTAATGGAAAGAATACAGAAATGATACGAAATATTTAAAGAAGACCTATAAGAGAAAAGTCTAATAATGTAGCTAAAGAATCATTTGGTATAAATTGAGAATCCTTGATATAACAGACGTTGTTGTGAGAAGGCTCACTAGGTTTGGGTGGGGGGCAAGACCCACTCTGTTGAGAAACAGACATACTTGTGCGTGCTTCCTGATGCCAAGATAGGAAAGCGCCATTTCATATGCAACTATCAGCCGTTACCAATACTAATTTGAAGGCAATGGATATAATCCTTCCGAAGGTAACTCCTTCACACACACACGCACACACACACACATATATATATATATATATATATAAGTAAAGTTGGCGACCATAGTCGAGGGTGACCCGAAGGATCCCCTTTCGATAGCTACTACACCAAGGTGTCTTGGAGGGCGCTACTCCTTCCCCTGGATTGCTCCACTTTACCCTTGATCCGTATCTTATAATGCTGAGTGTTAAGCAAGGAGGCATCAAGTACCATTTTTTGAGTCTTTGGTATGACTCGACCTGGGAATGAACTCAGGTCTTCCGGGCCATTGGCGAACACTCTAGCCGCTAGGCCAATGTCCGGTATATAGACTTATACCAATGAAAATATGAGTGTATATCACGATATTATTTATTCGGATTGGTCTCTTAAATTTTATTGCTTTATGCACCATATATTACCCTATTGTGAGCGACAGTCTTTATCAGCTTAGCCAACCAGTGGAATCATTTTTAAAGAAAGTGAAATAATGTTTCTTCTAATAATGCTATTGAATATAATGAAAGATGGTGGCGTATCAGATGTCCGGGAAAAATAAATATGGAAGTTGTACGATTAGTTTTGAACTTTATAATCTCCATAGTATAGTTAGTAAGCGAGCTGTCTCGGTTAGACTAATTCCAGACTTTAAGATGGGTTAGTTCCTGTGGGTGCGCATGAACATGTCGCGAGAGGCTGATCTCACACACACACACTCTCTCTCTCTATATATATATATATATATACATTGAGTCCTGGTTTAAATTCAGATTTCCTTCTACACTGGTTACTCTGCCAAAGCTAAGGAACCCAATCTGACTTTTATTTTAATCATAGCTGCGAAAGAACGGATGTATTTATGTCTTTCCTATGCGCTTTAACCCAAAGTGAAACGTAGCCTTATCAAGGATTCAAACGCGTCACAGATTCCATCGTCTATCACGATAACCGTTACGGTAAGTGTGTCTGTTGTACATTGATGTATATGTGTATTTAAATGAAAATATATGCGTGTTTATACATACAACTACCATTGCCCTGGTGTATTTGTATACGCGATTTCATGGTATAACCTTTCAAATTGTCCACAGGATGAAATATTCACTACGTCTTCTGTACATTTGGCTTCCTCCTCCTACTCATCGTCATTCGTTTTCTACTTTTAAAGTATTTGCCACACAATAAAAGCCAACTAAGCTTGTTCGCAAAGGCATTATTTCTTATTATAAGGCGTAGAATTCAATTCGACAGTACACTTGGCAGCAGATAGAATTTTTGAATACTAACTTTTGTTGTGACGATCAATAGTTTTTCCAAGAACTGCTTTTCACTGAGCAGAATGATTTACATTTGCTTCGGTTTTTCTTCTTTTCCATATTTCATTTCCCGTTCTTATGTCTTTTCTTCGAATGACTTTACACAAAGGCAAAGCAGGCATTGAGTTTAAGACTTTAACGGCACTAATAAAAGAAGGAAATAGGCTGGAGAAATTCTGGTAATAATTATGAATTTCTTTATTCTCCTAAATGATTTGAAAATGCAAAGAATGTTGAAATTTCGAACTTTTTCACAGGGTATTCATTCAAATAAAAAGAAAAATAAGGAGGAGAAAATTTTACTATTGTCGTTCGTCCTCATCACTAAATTATCAATCATTAGTTGTTTTTTTTTCTTTTAGTAAACTTGAAGTTTTTCTTCTTGAGTGCATTGATTTTGAACATTTTGAAACCAAACATTTCTTTTGAAATTCAATGAAATAAGGGAATTAGAAAAATAAAAAGAATGCCGTTTTGCAATTATTGTCTGACTTTTTTTTATTATTTGGTATAATAGTGAATTCATGATGTATGAAGAACTTTGCTTGCACGGTTCCATCTCTGGCATCTGCAGGTCAGTTCCGTTTTTACATTGAATAGAAGATCACGACTCAATACCATACGGAAAGATGCACCCAAATACTAATCTCATCAAGAATCGGCACCCTAAGTCTAGGCATCCTAAAATAATTTAATTCGATGAAAGCAATCAAAGTCAGGTATAAAACATAATATGAATGTTCTTTTGTGGTAGTGCAATTGTTTATAGTAAATTTGGGATGGAGAAACATTCCCATTGTCCGTCGACTTAGCGAACATCGACATTACACAGTTCTCGGTATCTTCATATATTGCCAAGTCGGCTGGTTGCTGTAGAATAAACCGACTGCACCTCTACAGAGGGGTAAGACCCTCCTAACGAGTGTCCTGGATATGACACTAAACAATCTGACGGTGAGGTTCCAGTGATGCTGGAGCTTTGGGGAATGCGGAGCACCCATTCATTGCCATCGCTCAAAGATCTACGCTGGTCCAGAGTGGTAGCACACGATCCTATTTACCAACCCCTTCCCTCGGGCAGGATGTGACACAAGGTCAATTTTTAAGCGGAGTTTAAGAGGTTTGAATTCAGAGTTTTCCTTCTCCTAGACTAGTTGCCTAACCAAGGCTGAAGAACCTAGTCTGTCCTACTATTTACCCATAGCTGGAGGGAGAATAATTGGATTCATACCTTTCCCAAGGGTATTAGTGCTATGTGAAATGCAATCAGTCTCGTCCAGAATTGGAACTCGTGTCGCCGTGTTCATTTCCGACGACGATAACAATTACACAACGGGCACCAGATAGGGCCCCATCTATGAGTCAAATAGAACTAAACTGTGTACTTATGATAAACTGAATAGCTTGAAATAGAATTGTTTTTGACATTTAACTGTGTATAAAGAAAAACTATGCTTATTCTAAACTAAATTGCTTGAATTAGAAATTTTTAACTGAACTGAATAGCATAAAATAGAAATGTTTTTGACAATTAGACTGTATACTTATACTAACTTGAATTATTTGAAATAGAACTGTTAATTTTAGAAAAATATATTTGGTATTAAATAACATACAAAGGTTAATATGCCATAAATTCCAAACAACAATCCTATCTTCAAATAAAATGGAATTGTCTTATCGAGTTCAGATTCCATGCAAAGTTGTTTGTATTTCACTTCAAACGCATACATTTGGAAAAGGGGACAGTCTGCCCTACTATTCACCTACATAATTGTAGGTGAATAGTAGGGCAGACTGTGCTCTTTAGCCTTGTTAAAGCAAACTGTCAAGGAAAAAAAATAGCTGAATTGAGAACCTCTTTCAATACTTTATAAGCAAATATGGTAGAGTACGTATTCAACTAACTCCTCAGAATACGATGAAAGATCAATTTTCAAGTAAAGTATGGCTGGTTTGATTTCAGAGTTTACCTTCTCTTAGACTGGTTGCCATACGTAAGTGGAAGAGCCTATTATGTATGACATTTTATGGCTCGTTACTACCCATATTTGACTCACTTAGTGAAAGACCAGAGAACTTTTGTCCTTATTGGATAGGATGGAGGAATTTATTTACAATGTATCAGAAGAGGACATTTTACTGCCCATATCTGAAACTCCTGAGAAAGGGTCTGTCTACTTTTGAGCTTATGTGATGTCATGGAAGAAATTATTTACGATGAGGTTGGTGATTTATTGACACAAGTGATATAATCTATATAACTCTAGAAATGACTGTATATTCATTAGTTATTAAATCGAAAATTCAACTTTTGCATAATTTTATAGATGTCATCTGGACAACTCTATTACCATTCGTGTCGTTGATTATGGTAAAGAAGCCGGTATGAAAACTTTGGATTCTGCAAGGCAAAAAGGTGTTGTGAATTCAACTCTCGATAAGAACTTAGCCTTTTTTGTTTTTTCTGATATGCGCTGTTTCTCGCTGTCGTCGAAATAAAGACCCGAGTGAGTTGCCATCAAAAAGAAACCTACATTAAAAAAGGAGAGGAAAATCTTACATAAATTTAATAATTATAACTCTAGTAAATAAAAATGGAAAGAAAAAATATGGATTCTTCAAGCGACCAATTAAGGATATTGCGCATCAGAGAACGTGATTATGGCTCGGGAGGGGACATCTGAAGGGAGAAATAGAATTTCTATTTATATCAGTTGAAAATAATTTCATAGAGACTAATTATATAAAAGCAAAAATATAAGGCGCAACAGAATAGCAACTGTAATTTGTGTAATGTCAGAGGTTTGGTTTCGTTGTTTTAATAGCATATCAACCTTCATGGGTTATTTAATGCCAAATCCTAGAAGGACAGTAGTGGTACTATTTAACCCATAGATTTGATGATAAAGGGGTTCATATCTTTCCCTAGGGTATTTGTTTGAAAGTGAACTCGCTTTCTACGATTCCGCAGTCCTGCTCTTTAACCATTACACCACATGGACACCCCCTAATGTAAGAGATGAAATAGTTTATCACATAAGCGAATGCTGTAAACTGGCACGAAAGGCGTGTTAGAATAGGTGTGACTAGGAGTGCAAATAATTGTGCAAGAGATTAAACTTAAAGGCAGAAAAATGGAACGTCCAGTGAGATCAGAACTTTGAAAAATTGTCTGCTAGCATAATTATCACGCTAGGTATTGTATCTCTTCGGATATGAGGAGGGGGAATGCAAATTTTATGGACTAACGTACCGACCAAGTTGTTGGACAAATTTTATTTTTAAAGTTCTGTACAAACTGAGCAAAATCTTTGTAGCTTTTTAGAATTCATTTTTCCTTATGTGAATCGACTATAAAACCAACTCTCAAAACTTGACAAAATCTGATTTTGGTACAAATTTGCATGCATATTTCAAGATTCATTGTAAATTTGCAAGTAAACTATAGCTAAAATGATACGTAAAAAAATTAACATGGAAATTCTGATCACTAATAAGTATTGATATTCATGATAGAAATACGAAGTTGTCAGTATTTTAGTTTAGTTTAACACAACGTCTTGTCGAAGTAGGAAGGATGTATCATACGATTCGTTCAAGCTGTAGAGTTTGAATGATCAGAAATGATCAACATTAAAAATTCTGTCTTTTCCAAAACTAACAAAAACTCCACAACCCTTTCTACAAAGAGAGAGGCTACAAAAACGCCAATCTTATTATAAAAAATCAAAACGTGACAGGAACTTGCTTCTCACAATATATATTCCACACACATTAAAACATTTTAACGATATAATTAAATTTGTCGTGTAAGATATGACTTTCTTTCATGTTTACAAACAAGCGTTCTAAGTAGATCTAATTTTTAAAATACATATCATCATCATCATCATGCCATGCTGCTAGCACGGATATCCCTGACCCTCTCTCGCCACTTCTCCCCATCATTCATAGCCTCCGGCAAGTCTTCCGGGCTACATCCCGTATCCTCACATAGCTGCTGTATGTACGTTCGAGCTGGTCGTCCTGATTTTGCTCGGCCATATGTGGGGTCCATAGGAGTACATCACTTATGAGCTTGAATCGGTATTTACAGTACAGTCGGTTGCAACGTCTCCAGCTTTAAAACCTTTTTTTACTAAACTTATTCTCTTCCATTACTTTATAAACTTTTAAAATCGGAGTTTATCTTAAGCTGCTAACCTCAACAGCATGAGGATAAAATGTTGGGTTTACTTACTAATTTATCATATCTTGTGCCAAGTCAATGACACTCGGTATTACTGGTTATTAAAGACAATTTAAAATATTTTTCTAAATTATAACTGAAAGACTTTGAGTAAATTCACGTATTGAGAATCTTTTTCATTGTACGATATCCTCACTGTCCTGTCAATGGGGCTTTGAACATATTGACTGTGTTCCCTGCAGAGGTGTAAGTCACTTCCAAAAAGGAGTGTCTTTAGTATGACACAAAACAGCAATCGTTGAAGCTTCAGTTCTGAAGCCTTGGAGGAGTTGCCATTAGTCTCATCCCCACTCTGAACCATATTAATATTAACCATTTAGCATCGAATCTACGAATCAAATAGGTTTGGCTTGGCTTGATTTTATGGAATAGCAACCATTGTAGGTTAATGCCAAATCCAATTATACATATATATCAAATATATATGATTTGGTTTGGTTATGACATCAACCATTGTAGGTTATTTTAGACCAAATCCTCCTTATACATATATATTAAATATATATGATTTGGTTTGGTTTTTACGTCATGTAAACCATTGTAGATTATTTAATGCCAAATCCTCGGGAAATATATATATTAAATATATATGACTTGATTTGGTTAGGTTTTATGGTATATCAGCCATTGTAAGTTTTTTAATGCCAAACCCTCTTTATATATATATATATATATAAGATTTAGTTTGGTTGGGTTTTATGGCATATAAACCATTATAGGTTATTTAACGCCAAATCCTCTTTATACATATGAGATTTAAAAACCCATTTTGTTGATAACATTTTAAAAGAGCCGAAGCTCATTCTTTGCACAGCTAAAGTGTTTCAAGTATTTCTATCAAACAAGAATAATTAATTCTGTTTACTATTAATCATTTGTTTGTACACAGTTAAATAGATATATGTATATGATTTATTAGTTAATAGTTTGTAGGTAATTTGATTTTTTAATGAGTTTGTCCTAATTTGTTTGCACATGAATTTTGCTACTTTTGTAGTTAAATGGTTTTGTTTATTGATCTCTAGCACGTTTAATTCAATTCAATATTAATCATTTGTTTGCTTACAAGTATTGCTATTCAACACTATTCATTCATTTGCACTCGGTCAAATGGTTCCTAGTATTGCTATGTAATAACAATAATTCGATCTAGGTCCACAGTTGAAGAGTTTCAAGAATTGCTATTTAATACTTTTTATTTGCTTGCACACAGTTCTGTAATGAATCACAAACAATTCAATTACACATCAGTCATTTGTTTACAGATATAAATGATCGAACAGTTCTATTTCTAAGAATTAAATTTTGCATAAGTCATTTGTTAAGAAACATTTTAAATTTCAAGCAGTCCTATTTGACCCATTGATCAGACCCTATCAGGTGGTTCCACTGCGGGTCAGAGTGAACCTGAGAGAGATGGCAATGAAGTGGTTCTCAATATTCTTCAAAATTTCAAGACTGGAGCTTCACCATCTGATTTCTTGATGTCATATATCAGGACACTCATTGGGTGGGGAGTATTACCCCTCTGAAGAGATGCCTTCGGTGGATTCTACAGCCCCAGCCAACTAGGTTGGAGTCAAATAGGTTCGTTTGGAATTTATTTATTTTAGATTGGAATGTTTGATATCATATAACACGGTGACAAAAATCGATCAATCAATCAATGGATAACCACAAATAGCAGACAAATAAACAAGTGATGAATGTACGTTGTGTTCAAGAAATGTATAAACTAAAGATGTATTTACCAAGACAGAATTTAACACTGAATGAATCATAGATTTTCTTTAAAATAGTACCGTTAGCATTCAACACACTTATTCCGTTGTGTGTTTTGTATTTGTTGTAGTATCTCTGAAACTTCTCTTAATACTGTACGAAGCAGCGCTTTTTTATTTCATTTCATGTCATCCTTGTTTCCAAAATTTTGATCTTTGACATAACATTTTCCGTTTAGGTATTAAAAAACGTGCAAGGAAGTAGTTACATCTGAGTATGAAGGATGCTACACTTTCTCAATCTTGTGTTACACAAAAGTTGAAAAAGCTGAAAAAGGTGAGCAAAGTGCTCAGGTGATTTAGAACTGTGGACCATATATATTTGTTTGTTCACGATGCACAGTATCTCGTGGACAGAATGGGACTTCTAAATAATGCTGCTTTATTACTGTTTGACATACAGAAGCAAATTCCTGGGCAATTGCTCTCTTTTTGCCTACCAAAATAAAATGAGAAATGTTTTGCTTTTGCTCTGAACTTACCGATCCTTTGATGATGCGAAATTGATGATACCAATGCCAATGGAAATTTGGAAACCAGTTTCGATATGTTTTGAACAAACTTCATATATGAATTATTCATGCAAAAACTCATTAATATTAAAATCTGATGCGGTATTTGTCGTTCATTTATTACAAACAATAGGGTGTGTTACAGATTTATTCAGATTTGTGTACAGATAATACATAAATCTGACATTATTCAATGAATCATTATGAGGATTTATAAATGTAACGATGGGCAAAAACGGTAGACTGTAAAAATTGAGAAATATCTCGACAAAGGATATCAAACATACGGTCTACGAGAATTCTTAGTTAGTCTACGATTCAATTTTATTTTTAAAAAATAATAATAATAATGATATATATTTCCAATCCAATTCTGACTTGTCTTAACGGTATGTTAACCAATTAAGTTTTCTTTAATGATATATATAGATAGCTCTGTGGTACGATATCCGACTAGCGTAAAGTCAGCCGGGTTTTTTTTATTCAGCTTGAAGCATCTCGTGTGTCTAGCAACAAAGATTAGTTGTCATACAACGAAACAGTCTTTCTGCAGATGAATATATATATATATATATATATATATATATATATATATATATATATATATGTATATACTTGGAAAAACACAAGGTCTTCAGAATGATTTTATTCATAATTTGAATTATTTGCTAAAGTTAAACGTTTCGATTTTTAAATCTGAAAACTGTACTTATTCATGAGGGCGTATGAATTGTTAAATGAAACGAAAAAATCAAAAAACGTTTCAAACATTCTATTTCCGTTGATGGCGTTGTTTTAAATCTATCTGATTTAATTCGCATTAAATTATTTTTAAAAAAAGCTAATGTATTTCTTTTTTTATTCAACAATTTATACGCCCTGATAAAAGTTTAAAGTTTTCCCATATAAAAACTGAAACGTTTAACGTTAGCAAATACTTCATATTATAGATAAAATTATTCTCTGAAGACTTTTTTAATATCAATACATTTTCATACTGCTCGATGTAGTTTCAGTTTATATATATATATATATATATATGGTAGAAAAGTTTCCAGTCAAATGACAGAGCCTAAGTTAAGGCAAGCCTTTTATCAGTTTACTCCGAAACTAAAACTGGAGAATAAAATTCCATTATCAAATCTTTGCTGACTTGTATATATACTTTGAAAGGAAAAGGTACTTTGAAATAAAACCTGTAGATTGCATAGTCATTACTTACCTTGATAAGCTTTTCACTAGGCTGTTGCTAAGTAGATCCAGAAAGTGGCATACGTATCGTACGAGCGTATTTCACTATAATCCAATGAGGTACAGACACCTTACTAGCTCATCATCTTACATTTCTTGCATATTTTTCATAAGTTGGTTTTGTTATTAATAATCAGGATGCTACAGTTTCTTGGTAAAGACGGCTGTCATCTATCAAGATATGGCAGCCATTTTAAATCGGACATGTGGATGAATTTTTACTCACAGACTTTGCAAAAACCGCATATATTTTCATTTATTGCTAATAAATTTGTTATGATGCATATTGACCACCATTACCGATTTATTTTGGCCTACATTAGGAATAAGGTCTTAGGAATAATTATCCATATCCTGCACATGAAATGTAGTTTAGGCTTCAGTCTGTTCCACAAAGATAAACGAGTTTGATTTCCCTAGTCTAGACCCTGCCCTGAAGCTGCGAACATATGATGTAGTATGTGAGGGAGAAGGTCGTACACAGAATCACTGGAAATGCTTGAACGGTAACAAGAATCCCAGCCAAAATAACGAGAACAAATAGAAATTTTTAAAAAAATATTTGGCAGAAAGCAAAAAAACAAATGAACAAACAAAAATGTAACAATTTAGACCATTGTGATATGGAAGCAGGTAAGAATAATGAAAAGAATGGTAACAATCTGTGGGGACTTCCTACTCATAAATACCCCAGCAATGCATTCAATCATCAAAGAGTTGACTATTATTATTATTATTATTATTATTTCTTTTAGAGCTTTTTCAGAGCAGCGTTAGCTGATGGTTTTCCACGGACGTTTAAGTAACAGCTAGTTTCCTCAAGTCTCCTGGATTCCTTTCTGTATTCTGGCCAATCTTAATAATAGTGTAGTCGGGATGCTCTCTTCTTCTCCTCTTATTGTGTAAGTCTTCCAGTCCCGTCTTCAAGCTTTTGATGATTGTTCCGAGCGCACAGATTACAACTACTATCACCTTCACATTCACGTTCCATATATTTTTAGTTCTCTGGCAAGGTCTTTGTACTTTTCTCTATTTTCGCTTTTTAAAATTTTTATCTATGGTTTGCGGGTAGGACCAAGTCCCCTATTCGGAAGGTTTTCTTTTCTTTTTCTTTTTTTGCCTATCACTAAATCTGGTCGTCTGGCCAAGATTAAGTGATCGATTTTTATCTCAAAATCCCAGAGAAGTTCGTGCGTCTTATTCTCCAGGACGGATTCTAGGTTGTGTAGATATCACTTGTTTGCACGGTAAAATTTTATCTTCTGGTTCAATTCCCCACCCATTCCTGTCTTTTCTTTTTGCACTAAATTGCAGCATTCACCACATTTTGGGATTGATTGTTTCATCTCTATCACCACATCAAGTACATTTCCTATTTTGTTGCGTCATATTTATTTTTTACTTTAACATAATTGGTCCAATAATTTTAACATCATCAATAATAATTGTAGTATTAGTTGTAGTAGTAGTAATAGTAGTAGCAGTAGGTGAGTAGTAGCAGAGAAATAATGATACATGTCATATTGGTCTTATGGTCAAAATTTACTTGTTTGCACGGTCTCTAATGAATTAACTTCCCCATTCATTCATGCCGGGGCCAGTTTGCTATATTCTATGATTTTTTAGTTGACTCTCCCACTCTTATTATTATTATTATTATTATTTTTATTAATGAATAATGGAAAATCGATTTCATTTGTCGCTTCTAGTGACAACAAATGGGAAAATACAAAACATATAAAAAAGGATCTGTCTTTTGTGAGTACGGACCAGCTGTTTCTCTGGCTGCCGGTGTCAGGTAGCTCATTGAAAATGTTAATTGCAAGTTGGCGGCGGACGTACTGTATTCCTTCTCCGTCACTTTTGTATTTACTCAAAAAACGCTTTTTATTTGTATTTTAATAGGCGCTTTGTCCACTTTGCAGTGGGCATTACACGAATAACGAGGAGGAGAAGAGGGAAGAAGAATTAGATTCTGATGTAGACATGAAGTAATCAAATGTGGCCACATAAGAGAATATTCTAAATAGCCTTGTTGCGAGAGTGGAAGAGAGAGAAAACTTTGATCAGTTAGAATAGAACGGTATATATATATATATATATATATATATATATATAGAGAGAGAGATAGAGTGAAAGATAAAGAGAGAGTGGGGGAGGTAATGTTTTTGAGAAGGAGATAATTGGATAATAATATCTAGATAAAATGATAATAGTTTTACAAAGAGATAGAATTTTAGAGAAAGAAGGAAAAAGTAACAGAACAAAAGAAAAAAAAAGAAAAAGAAAAAACAAGTGGGAGGTAGATAAAAGAAAGAATCGATGAAGAGAAAGAGAGAGACAAAAAGAGAAAGAAAGAGAGAATAAGTAAAATAGAGAGTAAAAGAAATTGAAAAGCAGTGACGTCAGAAGAAAGGAAAATAAAGAAACAAATGACAATCAAGATAGAGAGTTGGAGAAAAAGTAAGAAAAATAAACCTAAATATATAAAGTTTGATTACGTTTCTTTATTTAATGGCATATAAACCTTTTTTGGTTAGTTAATGCCACATCCATCCTTCTAGAAGAACAATAATTGAAGTATTTAACCCATATCTGGGAGGATAAGGGGGTTCATAACTTTCCCTAGGTTTTTTGTCTGAAAGTGAACTAAATAGCGCGACTTGAGTTCGAACTCGTTTATTACGATTTCACTGTCCATCGCTTTAACCATTACACCAAGAGGAAACTCCACCAATATATAAAGAAGAAAAGAGAAAGCATGTAAGCTAGAAGACAGTGAAAATCAACGACGTAGAGGGAGAGGTAGAGAAGGAAAGAAAAAAGTAACAAACACGTATAATAACTGAGAGATACATACATATAAATAGAGAAGGTGCCATCACTAGCCAAGATAATCAAGAACAGTTGAAACATTTTGAGATTGAACCATAACTTTAAAGATATTTTAAAAATACCAGCCATACTAACCTATCGTCGACCAAATAACCTCAGAAAAATGATAGGTGACAACAACATACTAAACAATAAGGTAATCCATTAG
>OY757904.1:126655722-126763222 GCA_963585895.1 Sepioteuthis lessoniana | reverse complement strand
AAGAATAATATGTCAAATTTAAAAGTAAAATTCATAACACAGAACTGAAGTTGGATGACGATTTGTAACTGGGGTAGATTATACACATGCTAGTGGGTAGATTAAAGAAATCATGACATTCGTCTTCTGTTAGGTTATAAGTATCAGTATATTGGCACTCGCTAATACACAAGGTTTGGTTTGGTGTGGTTTGATGACAAATCAAACACTGTAAGTTATTTAACGCCAATTTTAGTTTATACATATATATTATATATATAAAATTTTGTAAACACGAGTCAAACAAAATTAAACGTCCCAAGTATTTCTATGCATCACTAGCAACTGAATTAAACATTAGTCACTTGCTTACACACAATTAAAGAGAAAATAGTTCTATTTCAAGCAATTAAGTTTAGCATAAATCAACAAAGTTAAATGGTTCCAAGCATTGCTATGTATCACTAACAATTCAATTAAACCTCAGTCATTCATTAATACACAGTTGAATGATCCAACAGTTCTAGTTCAAACAATTCAATCTAGCATGAGTCATTTCTTTGCACTCAGTATAAATTGTACATCTCAGTCTAGGAGAAACGTATTAAGCTCATTAATGAGTATACAAGGAACAGACACAGTAGATCAATCTTCCGAACACACACACTCACACATTAAGAGTTGAAGTACTATTTGCATTTTACATAGCGCTAACACTCTTAAGAAAGGTATGCTTCCAACTATTCTCCCACCAGCTATTGGCAGAATAGTTGGGCAGACTTCATATGGCAATTGGTCTAAGAAAAAGAAAACTCTGAATTCAAACCTGTTAGACTCTGCTTAAAATCTGACCTTTTTGTCACATCCTGCTGTGTTGAGGGCTTGATAAACAGATATACACACATACATACAATTATATATATATATATGAGAGAGAGAGATTATTTATTTGAATTCTATAGTTTCATATTGACACTGGTTCTATTATTCATCACAAGCGTTCTAGAAAACTTTCATCTATACAATTTTCAGCTCAGAAATTAGGTAATATTCTGATTGTGTGACAATTGTTATCTGAAGAAAATGATCACATTTCACACCCCACAAAACTGATATGCTTCTCAAAGAAAAAGACATTGATTGAAAAAATTGGAACAGAAAGATAGATATATTATTGAAAAAGATAGTTGGATTGAAATGAACACACATAGGCAGATAAACAGAAAGAAACAAGCTGAAAAGATATAGACTGAAATGAACTGAGATTGATAGATAGAAACGATTTTCACTGTTTATACATTCTTTCAGAGTATTGTTTGAATATTTTCTCTTTTTGCATTTGCATTGACATTAAAAGTAATCCAATTCTTTCACAATAGAATTCGGTAAATTCATAGGGTTAGAGTCGACAAAAATTTTGAACCAGCAGAAAATGGTGGTGACACAAGATTCTTTTTGAAAATCTGTTCAACATATGTCAGTATTCAGTTACATATTTTGAAGAAACGCCTACACACTTCCTTTCGGTTGAAAGTTTAAGAGAAAGGAAATCCTAGCTTCCCTTCGTTTATCTGCAATGAAAACATCCTTCTTTTCCTTCTATCAACCATTGTTACTACTGCTAGAATAACAAATACTCCATTACCATATATTATGATCAATCCTGTTACGAATATTGACATTACGGCTAATTTAAAAATGGCAAGAAAAAGTGGATTTAGATTTGTTCTCCTTAGAAGTTGCTTCTTTCATCTTCATCAGTGTACTAACGCCCCATCACTTGTAGAACAGCATCCTCTTTTAAGTACCTCTCGTTAGTCTTGGTAGAATTTCGGCTCAGTGATGAGACAACATTAATTAGACAACCCCTAACTGCGTTCTAGCCTATACAGAATATTGTTTTAAGATCCCTTGCGCTACTCGTTTACTGTTGCACGTAATACTTCTGAAATTCCTTTATATCACCTAACGATGACCATCCTTGACGCAGACAAAGGGAATTGGTTTCAGACTTTTGAGGAACTTAGAGGGCTAAAAAGGAAGAAAAGGAAAGTATTATAATATCTATTATAATCATAATGTTCCACTTACAGTAATGGAACCCTATTTTCTTTGGTTTAGAAAAAATAATTTTTAAAGAAACTTTGTACTTACTAATGGGTCAACTCATTGGCCTTATGGGTAGAATGTTCACAAATGGTTCAGAGACCTGGGTTCAATCCCAGGTCGCGTCATACCAAAGACTTTAAAAATGGTAATTGATACGTTCTTGCTTAACACTCAACAATATAAGGTACTATCAAGGGTAAAGTGGAGCAATCCAGGGAAAGTAGTAGCTATTGAAAAGGGAGCTTTCTGGTCGCCCTCGACTACGGTCGCCAACTTTATTTACTTATATGTCACCCTGTGGACTGAAGATGTAGAATAACCCTACCGCACAGGAGTAAGACATCCCCAGGAAGCCACCTTTTGGTTGACTCTTCTGCTGGACATGAAAAAGGAGTGTGTTTGGAAGAGTATCATCTAAGATTGGAGCATGTGTGAAAAGTAAAAAGACTGAGTATGTTACGTATCGGGTTGTTTCTGGCCAAGAGGAACATCGCTGTACGGGATCAACCTCCCTATTCAACAGATTTTCCAATAATATTGAGTTTAATTACTGCTTGCTAGATACTACTTGCTTTAACTATACAGAGGACAATTTCTTTAGAGTCACCTGCTTGCATGCCAGAAGTCGACTGCACTACTAAATAAACATCACTGTACAAATGAACCAATATCATGAAAAAATTGTCATTATCCACTGTGAGAAGACTCTGTGCAGCTAGCCTATGTGGCAGAATGGCTGTCATGAAACCACTGTTGAGGAAGCCAAACAATGCCAAAAGGCTCTAGTGGGCCAAGGCGCACAAAAACTGGGCAATAGAAAAGTGTAATAAAGCCCTTTGGACTGACGTATCAAAGTTCTAAATTTTGGGGTGTATCAAAAGGATCTATGTGCAGCGAACTGTTAATGAAAGAAATGCAACCCCAGCATTAAACCAACTTCAAAGCATGGTAGAGGCTCTGTTATGGTATGAGCGGTTTTTGCCTATTGCAGAGTCAGGAATTTTCACCAGGTGAAAGGCAAATTGGATTAGATCGGCTATCACAGCATACGGCTGTATCATGCGATCCCATCTGGAACACTTCTTGTCGGTCAAGGATTTGTACTCATGCAAGATAATGACCCAAAGCGTACTTGTAAACTCTGCCAGAGATTCATTAAAAGCAAAGAGGAATAGCATGTTTTCAGCTGATGTCTTTGCCGGCGCAATCAGCGGACTTAAATTTTATTGAACTGGTGTGCGATGAACTTGACTGAAAACTCAGAGTTAAACAACCCATGAGTATGGCTCACATCCGGCAACTCTTGTGGGAAATCTGGGCCAAAATATCTTCAGTCTACAATCAGTCTTTTGTGGAAAGAAAGCCGAGAATCCGTGAAGCGGTGATAGCGGCCAAAGGTAGTCATTTTGATGAATCAAAATTTTAAAAAGCAAGTGTGTTTTTTAGTTTAATTTGTATTTAATGTGGCTCAAAAACCTTATAGTTAGTATAATAATTAAGACCATTTTGATACTTAATCTGTTTGATTAAAAAAACACTTTTACCATGAGAAATAAAATTTTTTGAAGATGGCCAAATACTTTTGACTATTAGTGTATATATATATATATATATATATATATATATATATATACATAACATTTGTTTATTTCTGATGAAAAGTTAGAACATGGAAGCATGTATAAAATTTTAAAAGTTTTTTCAGGTTTACGAACAAGAAAATTTAATATGGATTGAATGAATGTAGAAATCGTCCGAAGGATTCAACGTTTCAGACCTCTTCTTTCTTACTTTCTCTCTCTATATATATAACAATGTGGTATAATCTGAAGGAAGAGAGAATGCAATGAATCCATTTTATCATTCTTTGACGTCTACTCCATACTTAATAAGTAAGAATGCGGTGGCAATAAAATAAAACCCTTGGAAGTGACCTAGAGGTCAAAAAGTTTAAAGAAAAGCTCAAAAGATCCAATATATTTTGGAATGCTTCACACAGTCAAAGATCCATCATCCACCATCATCCACCAGCGGATGTATTATTTATTATACAATTTACTTTAAAGTAAGGTTGCACCCTGAAAGATATTCGCATGAAAAGGGAGGCAGCGTGGTCTTACGTGTGGTCTGATAAAGTGCCTATCCTCATCTATGCTGTATTGATTTGAGCTGAATTGGTTTAGTACACATCAATTGTGTCCTCTCCTTGTCGGCAATGGGCTTTGTATCAAGTCGAATAACGAGATGCATGCCTGGAATTCAGTTCCTTTGTGAAGCAATTTCCACACAGTAGGATCGAAAAGAACTAAGCGTTTTTTATTTCGGTATTACGGTTCTGTGTCCTTTTGAAAGATTGCACGGACGGAAGTGACAGAAGAAAACATTGCCATCAGTTATTCGTTATTCTTTTCCATTATATTGAATTTATTCTTTTTTTTTCTCTTCTTCAATGGAAGGATGTATATACAAGTGAATATAAATCTAGAGAGCTATCTGTGATATCAAGCATTGACATAAGTCAACACTCGTTGAGAACATAAACTAAGGATCGATCGCATCATCTAGGACTTACAAAACTAGTTCAATGGTAAGTGGTATCTAGATACAATAATAAAAACGTGCAGGACGAGGCCATTGGTGTCAAATGCTATTTATGCAAAGTCCACCGAATACTGAGCTCATTATCTATCTCTCTCTTTACGAATGAAGACTAGTTGACTGGGGTTCTAGAATACACCAACTGTATCTCTGCAGAGAGGTATGGTCCCTCTCCCGACTATTTTTCTGGGTATGACATTAAAAATCTGATGGTGAGGTTCCAGTAAAGCAGGAGCCTTAGTGTATGCAGAGTACCTTTTCATTACGATTGATCCGCAGTTCACTCTAACCCGGACTGGTAACACCTATCTACAGGTCAAATAGAACTGGTAGACTTTAAAATTGAGTGCAAACATAACTAATGCTAAATCGAATTGTTTGAAATAGGACTGTTTGATCATTTAACTATGTGTAAACAAATGGCTGATGTTTAATTGAATGGTTAATGTTAAATAGCAATATTTGAAGCCATTTCAGTGTGCAAACAAATGATTAATATTGAATTATGTTAGCAATAATAGAAACCATTTAACTATGTAGAAATAATTGCAATACTAGCGTGCAAGCAAATTAGTTATAACTCATTTAAAAATGAAATTACCATCAAACTATCTCTAACATATATATATATATATATATATATATATATATTTAAATGTGTGTAAAGAATGACTGATGTTAAATTGTTACTATCCCATAACAATACCTGAAGCCATTTAACTGTGTGCTAACAAAGAATTAATTGTAAATAGAACTATTCGTATTAGATAGAAATACTTGAAACTATTTTACTGTGGGCAAAAAATGTTATCAACAAAATGTTTACAAATTATTTATGGTTATTATATATTAATTATTTATGCTTAATATATATATATACATATATATATATTAGACGATTTGGCATTAGATAAACAATAATGGGTAGTCTGGCATAAAACCAAACTGAAACAAAAAACTAACTCTTACTAATGCAGTTATGGAATCTTTTAAATAATGTCCCTGCACCTAATTGACGACAACTCTTCACCCCAAATAAAAGAAAAAATTATAGATAAATTTAAACCTACATTAAACAGAACCTCCCTTTACAATCACGCATCTGCAGAAGCAGAATCCAACTTCACGCACAAATCCACAAACATACACACACAATCTCGCATTGAACTGAGAGAGAGAGAGAGAGAGGAGAAAACAATAACACTGAAAATATATGTATATACAAGGATACAAAGACTCACATATACCCATATGAACAGAGTACAGTCTCGTAGATATATACAAGAAAGAAAAAAAAATCTGCGGCGGCCAAAGGTTTTCACTGATAATTGACTTTACTAGGACATTTATAAACACAAATCGTGGAAATAAAAAGAATTACAACCCTATCAAACAATGCCCACTATAAAAGCTAAAAAGACTGTTCTAACTATTAGTAGCCTACTGAAGACGACTATAAAGTCTGAAACACGTGTAAGAGTATAGATATATAAAATAAAATGGAGAAAAATTGAAAAACAAGTAATCAAAAGTGAAGAATTATTGTGAAGAAAAGTCGACGTTAACCGATTCGATTTTAATGAACCTTCATTCGGACATTCGTATGGAGATACCAAGTGTTGATAGAACAATGATAGATGTCTAATATTGATGTGTTTATTACACATCCATCATTGTTCTATCAATATTTGGTATCTCCAATCCAAAGTCCTGATGAATGTTCATTAAAACCGAAACGGTTAACGTCGACTCTCCTTCACAATAATTCTTCACTTTGTTTTTCAATTTTTCTCCATACGTTCGGATTCCTTTCCATTATTTACAGCCATAAAATAAAAACTAATGTACCAAATTCACTAGCAGACCCGTTCCTTTATATATGGAGATTGTTGAGCTTTGTTGCATGCAGGTTTCGAATAATTCTTTCACCATTTCATTATTGCAAGTTTGGAATTCTCTTGAACATTCTTGTAAATTTAGGTCTCTCTCATGGTTTTTTATTAGTTTCTCAGTTGTTAAACATATCTTGGCACTGTAAAGGGATAAGAGTAGGGGAGCAAATGTGTATATTTATATATGTATACATTTTCCCCGCCGTCTTACTTCCGTTGCGGTGGAGATTCTTTTTACATGTGTAAGGTATTCAGAATTTATTTGTCTCTTCTTCTATTTCTTTTTCGCTGCCCACATCTGACAATTGAATCTTTCATTCCTATATGAGACTTACAGCAACGTGGCATCCGAAGAAAGTAGTCACTGGATCTCAATCATCTTTAGTTGTTTGCTACCTCTGCTCACCTTGCTGTAGAATACACCGACTGCACCTCTGCATAGGAATAAGACCCCCTCCCCCACAACAATTGTCCGAGATATGAAACTAAACAATCTGATAGTGAGGTTCCAGTAGTGCTGGAGCATTGGGAAATGCAAAGCAGCCCTTTAATTGTCATTGCTCCCAGGTTCACTCCAGCCCGGAATGGTAGCACCTGATAGGGTCCTATCTATGGGTCAAATAGAATTAAAACATGGTTTCGAAAGTTTACTGTTTTTGCATTTAAACTACGTTTTTATGCTAAACACGATTGTTTAAAATAGAACTGTTTTGTCATTTAAATTGCGTACTTATAAACTGAATAGCTTGAAATAAAACTATTTTTGACGTTTAACTGTGAGGAAAAAATTATACTAAACTGAATAGTTTGAATTAGAACTGTTTGACTAAATTAGAACTGAATAACTTGAAATAGAAATGTTTTTGACAATTTAACTGTGTACTTACGCTAAAATGAAGTGTTTAAAATAGAACTGTTTTTTTTAGATAAAAATGGATTTGGCATTGAATAACATACAAACACAAACAAACTCTGCTCATTTTCTTTAAATTTTTAAAAATCGTTTTTTAAAATAACTTGCTCACTTTTTGACTATATATATATATATATATATATATATATATATATATATATATATATATATGTGTGTGTGTGTGTGTGTGTCTTTCATAGAGATGATAGGATTCAGAAAGAAGCCTTATGCGTTTTTCTCAACATATCACTTTTTCAGAAACGTTTGTGACATAAATTGTTATTTACAAAACGCTTGACAAAATATGCTTACGTTAAACAGTGATTTCTAAGAAAATAGACACAATAAAAGCGGCCTTCTTTAGTACAAAATAGCATTTACCACTCACAAATGAGTCATAGATTATTATGTCTAATATTTTTCTTTTTCCTTTAAACAGTTTTCAATTTTTTCTAATCAACGTATAAGCAACATATTATTAAAACAGTCTAGTATCACATTCAATTGACTGATACAAACTTTCATATCAATCAGAATATCTCTTATGCCATTGTTTATGGCCAAATATCTCCAATTTCGGCTAATGGTTTGCTTTCTTTGTTTAATGGCATCTCAAACTTCGATGGCCGTTTAATACCATAGCAGTCCTTATTGAAGAAATGTAGTGGTACTATTAACCCATAGCCGGAAGTATAAGAGGTTCATGCCTTTCTCAAGGGCGTTTGTCTGAAAGTTAACGTAACTGTGCAAACGGAGTCCGAACTCGCTTACGACAATGTCATAGTCTGGCACGTTAGTCACTAAGCAACAGGAGCTCCCCACTGCCAAATGTTAGGCGATTCTAATTCTTGTATAAGTTATATTTCATGTACTTTCTGTCGTGTTTAAGTCGATTTCTACCTTATCTGCAGGCTTTGAAAACGTTGACAGAATCTTCTGCATAGGGTTAAGGCCCCGCAAAAAATGTGTGTCCTGAAAATGACACTTACCTGCGTCTGATGGGAAGGCTCTGGTATTGGAGCTCTGTGGAGTGTGGAAAACCCTTTATTGACTCTTAGTGGAAGTAACTGTTAGGGTCCCATCAATGGGTCAAATAGATGTTTAAAAGTAATTATTCGTATTCGATAGGAATACGTAATGCCATATAACGATGAATTATTTGTATTAAGAGTAGATTAATATTACTTACCTGAAACATATAATTGTGTGCAAACAAAAGATTATTATGAAAAAGAAATAATTACTTTAAACCATATAATTAATACTGGTAGAGAGTAATACTTAAAACCATATAACGTTTGCAAATTATTTGTGCTAGATATCAAATGGCTTCGGATAAAAAAAACTATCGAGAAAAAAATTACACCAAGAATGAAAATATGAACATACAATAAAGGCAATATCACAATCTCTTGTCATAAAATGACCCCAGAGCAGTTGACATGCCGAGAAAATCAATAGATCAATCATGTTTTTAATGAGTTCATTCTTGAATTGCTTTAAGTATATTTATAATGCCATTGGAACTTTTACAAAAATTCTACAGAAATCCCACGGAACCTTCCTTCTTACAAGTATTTTTTAAAAATTTTTTGTATTTTCATTATAATTTTTGTTTTAAATATCTATTGCGTCATTGCTATGTTTGAATATGTCGTTCAAGGTTGGTTAACTAGTTCCCGCTCAATGTATGATTTCGCACTAAAAATAGTGTGGAAGCCGCTCAAATACAATATGGCTGACCAATTTTAACCCTGGCGTGTCGTCTTGGGAAAAATCCAAACTGCAAGAGGTTTTAAGTTCGGACAAATCGGCACGAACTTCTGCAAAGAATTGTTTCACTTTAACAAATTCAGCATCATATTTTGGCTGGGTTGTTAATAACTGTTTGAAAATCTCGCTTACTATATAAGGTACATCTATATATACGGTTAACTTCCATTTCACAAGCCATCTAAGAAAGGCGAGACAGTTTGGAAACTGCTGGAGAAGTGATGTTCTTTTATGAACACATGGACACACCGGTCTTGGCCGACCAGCTAAATCGTATATTTAGTATCTCTGTACGGACATTAGGTGCCGTTTTGAGGACTTAGAAAGTACGCTAGCAGAGAGAGAGAGAGAGAGAGAGGTTAACATGTAGGAACGCCTTGACGATGAGGATGATAGTGATGATATATCGTTCTGTTGCTCTGCTAGCCAAGTCTCGACTGAAAATGTTTATCGTTGAACAACAACATTTATCTGCCTTTTAAGTCAGCTTAGTGAAGAAGTCTGGAAAATCCCTTTGAGAGATACATAGAGATTAGCAATAGAATTCTGAGCACGATTTGTTTTGGTCATGCTAACAATATTACGACACTCAGAATTAGCCGGTCAGATAATTTTCTTTTGCGCTTCCTACTCTTTCAAATATCCTTTTTTTAACCATGCTTAAATCCAAATCCAAAGCATTGGGAAAATTCCTGTAACCACTACCGTTCTTATCCTCTTTTAATAATACTATCTCAAAATTGAAGAAAAAGTCCTTCCGTTTTTATAACCAGCAGACTTAATCGACTAAACTTAACAGGCATTGGTATGGGTTAGAATAAGTGGAAAGTGAAATAGTCAAACAACAATTTTGTATCGACAATATCCCAACTTATGAGACAAAACCCGTATATAGATTGATTGATTTTAATGGTAGGTCAAGTTGTCCTGTGTTTTATGCCTAGATGCCTAGAGAATCGTGTTCTTTTCACGTTGAAATTTAAATTCTTTGTCTAGATTATTTTAAATTTTTTTTTAAAAACCTTTATATATTGCACATGCTCCTACCAAAAAATATCTTTTAAAACATATATACATGATTTCTTAATAATAGATGCAATCCATTCATATGATAATGATTTATTACAGAGACAAGCGCAAGGGTGGTCATTTGAAACACGTTCTGTAAAAAATACACTCTTTGAACTAGAGACATTAATCAATGTGTTTTTAAATTGTTATTAAATCAGCTTCCAGGACCTGCAATATTTTTTTAGTGTCTTGTCTCAGTAATAAATCATTATCATAATTATGGGTTGCACCTTTTTTGAGACATTCATGAATGATTTTGTCTCCAAATATTTTTCCTCTCTTATCCAAGGCATTATGATTGAGAATAAATAATTACTATAGTATACTACTTTCAAATCTGAAACAAAAAGAATACATCAATAATAATAATAGAGTTATAGGGAGTTACATGGGCCACATGTATATTGAGACACTCTATGTATAACACCTAGTTAGGACCCAAACAGCTTCAACATCACCGGATCAGAGTCGCCCAGAAAGTATTTAGTATAAAGGTGCACTCCACGACACCCTGTGTTCCAAGTTTGGAGCTTTACCATCAGAATTTGTTTATTATTATAATCAAGACACCCTATTTTTAGTGGGGTCTTACCTCTCTGCAGGGATGTAGTCAGACTATTTTAAGCCTTACCGCCAAAGAGTCCAGTAGTTTTGAGAGAGGTAATGAGAGAAGTTAGGAAAAAATAGCTACGTATCTTTAACCATACTTTAAAAGAAATTCTACGTTTGTTACTTATCTGAAAAAGTTATATTAACGGGTATTTTGAAATCCATTAAAATTTTGGTATATATATTTATGTGTGTGTGTGTGTGTGTGTGTGTGTTGGTCAGCATTTCTTCGATAAAACATATTTGGTTTAATAGTATAGACCACTTTTGTCAAGATAGTTTCATTTTGATCCGTTCAAGTCGCCGGTCGGAATTTGCAAAGAAATATTCTAAAGAAAATTTATTTCCAAGTACTTTTAGCCCCATCGTGAAACACTTTACTCTTACAATGTTGTGTTGTACTTACAATGGTTGTATTGCTTTTAAAAACCCCTGAAGATAGCCTATGAGTGAACTGAAATACTTGGGAACAAATGAACTTTGGTAAATTTATTAGCCAATTTCGGCCGGATATTATAGCGTCCATACGGCAACTTGAACGGATCAAAATAAAAATATGTAGACAAAAGTTGTCTATACTATTTTACAAAATACATTTTAATATATTAATTTTTTCTCGCCTCCTAGTGACAGCTTCATAAAGCATGTTTATCTTTAAGATTGGATTTTTCCCAGGTAGTCTTGCATGTAAAATTTTCGTGAGTTCTAACCTGATTTCGTGCTCCATACTTCTGGACTTGAGTTATAACCATGCTTGGCTAAGTAAACAGCAATACTATCAAACACGTGTGCCTACTGCAAGTTATTTATGACGAGTTTTATTTTAATTTATGACTGATTTCGACCAGCAGAGGTTGTTCTACTTTTAGCTGAGTGACAGAGTTGGTTAAACTCTGGAAATATAAATGAGATTTTGCTGTGGAACAACGATGAACAAGCTAGTCACCGTTCGATCCTCACTATGATCCCGATATATTTTTTCTAGCAACACAAAATTTATAGCTAGATAATGGCTTATAACTCTCAATGTTCTTGCTTATAGAGAAAAAATGTTATATAATTTAATATAAGAAAAAGAGGATCATGAAAACGAGTAAATTCTTTTATTGTCTATTGGATTCGGTTATTAGCATCCTTCCCAACTTCCGGTAAGTATCGAGCGGATATAAAATAAACACAATATGGGCGCTTTATATAGGAAACTGAAGAATATTTAGTTGGTTGGATTTATGGGATATCAACCCTTGCAGGTTATTTTATGACAAATCTTGTTTCTAGATGTATATAATATTCAAGAATATCTTGTTTGGTTTGGTTTAGTGTCGCATGGTATTATGGCATATCAATCATTGTAGGTTATTTAATGTCAAAATCATTTTATACAAATAAACAGTTCTATTTCAAACAATTCAGTTTAGCATAAGTACACATTTTAAATATCATAACAGTTTTATTTCGAACAATACACTGTTTAGCTCTATTTGACCGATAGATAGGACCCTATCAGGTGCTACCACTCAGAGCCAGAGTGAACCTGGGAGCGATGGCAATAAAGGAGCCATCCGCATTCCTCAAAGTTCCAGCATTGCTGAAGCTTCACCATCAGATTGTTTAGTGTTATAAACAGGACACTCGTTGGGCCTCTCTGCATAGATGCAGTCGGTGTATTCAATAGCCCCAGCCGAATGGGCCCTATTTGATATGTAAACCATTTTAAAATGATCACGAGCTCATTAGTTAAGTTGTTTCAAGTAACATTTGCTATGTAACACTATCCATTTAATTTAATATCAATCATTTGTTTGCACATAGTTAACAATTATGCATAAATGATTTTTGCGCAAATAATTTGTAGGTAATCTAATTTTTAAATGGGTTAGTATTATATTGTTTGCACATAGTGAAATGGTTTCAAGTATTGCCATTTAACACTTATGATTCTCTTCAATATTGATGACTTTTTTGCTCACTGGGAAGTGGTTTCAAGTATTGCCCATTCTAATAGTTTTATTTGCACACAGGCGAATTGTTTCAAACATCGCTATATAACACTAACAATTCAATTAAACATGTCATTTGTTTGCACACAGTTAAATGTTTGAATAGTTTTATTTGATCCACAGATAGGACCCAAGCAGGTACTACCACTTCGCGTCAGAGTGGACCAGGGGTAATGGCAATGAATGGGTACTTCACATTCCCCAGAACTGAAGCCTGAAGTGTCTTATCCAGGACATACTTTGGTGGAGGTGGAGAGGATCTTACCCCTCTGCAGAGATGCAGTCAGTGTATTTTACAACCCCAGCCAACTAGGCTAAAATAGAGGAAGAGGCGGCGGCAGCAAAAGAAGTGAGGGATACAAATAAAAATATTTTTGAATACAGCAGCAGACTAAGATTGTATCTAGTTTATGAGAACAATTACTCGCACCAAACACGCAATCTGTTTTAATTCGTCCATGTAATCAGAAGAGTTGGCGGATAGAAAAACAAAAAGTCTGCGAAGAAAAGAGACAAAATAAGAGAAAGGGAGAAATTACAATAAAGTCAATAGTTAATGGGGAAGTGGTTAGAAAAAGAGCAAGAACAACAATATTGTGAGAAGGAAGATGAAGGAGAAGGTAGAAGAATACGAATACGAATAATAATAATAAGTAGAATACGAAAACGAATAAGAATAGGAAGAAGAAGAAGAAGAAGAATACGAAGACGAATAAGAAGAAAAAGAAGTATACGAAGAATACTACTACTACTACTACTACTACTAATAATAATAATAATAATAAGAAGAAGAATAAGAAGAACTAAGTTGAATTAAGATAGTACAGCAATAATGGTGTGGAAAAATTCAGTTTGTTCTAGTTTGTTTAATGGCATATCAACGTTTGTGGGTTATGTAATGTCAAATCCATCCTTGTAGAAGAATAGCATCAATACCCTTTAACTCAACGCAGAGAAAACGGAGAAGAGGAAAGGAGACGAGCTGTAAAGAATAATAATAATATCTAAGCAAGAATAGATATGACGTAACAAAATAGCCAATATAGGTTATGTGATGATAGAAACAAAACGATCAATGACATAACAAGCGAATGCAGCAAATTAGCACAGAAAGAGTACAAGGCTAGGCACAACTGGGTGGACAAGGTGACCAACTGGCAATTGTACAAGAAATTAAAATTTGACCATACGAACAAATGGTATATGCACAACCCAGAATCTGTCCTAGAGAAGGAGACGCACAAACTTGTCTAAAATTTTGAGATACAAACAGATCACCTAATCTTGGCTAGACGACCTGACCTAATAATAATCTACAAAACAGAACTTGTAGAATTGTGGACTTTGCTGTCTCAGCTGACTACAGAGTGAAATTAAAAGAAAGCGAAAAGAGGGATAAGTACTTCGACCTTGCTAGAGAACTGAAAACTGTGAAACATGAAGGTGACGGTAAGACCGATTGTAATTGGTACTATTGGTACAATTACCAAAGGATTGGTACAGAGACCAGAGGATTTGGAAATAAGAGGACGAGTAGAAACCATCTGAGCTACGGCATTGATAATATCGGCTAGAATACTGTGAAGAGTCGAGGAGACTTGCTGTCACTTAAACTCCAGTGAGAAACCATCGGCTAATGCAGGCATTAAAAACTCTCAAAAGAGTATAAAAATCATAATAGTAATAATACAGATACGACCAGACCAAGTGTTACCTAGACATTATTAGAAAACTGAAAAAACTATGGAACATGAAAATAACAGTGATACCAATTATAACTGGTGCACTTGGCACAGTCACGAAAGGATTGGTACTGGGAATGGAGTACCTAGAAATAAGAGAATTAGGTGGGGGACCATCAAAACTGCAGCACTGTTGAGATTGGGCTGAATACTGAGAAGAGTCGAGGAGACTTGTTGTCATTCAAACTCCAGTGAAATACCAACAGCTTTTACTGGTGCAAAAACTCACAGATAATAATAATAATAAGAAGAAGAAGAAGTGTAGGAAAGACGAAGTGAAGAAGTATCTGTGGAAGACTGAAAGAGAAAAATAGAGAGGAGGAACGGACAATGAAGAAGATGAATTAAGGAGGAGAAGGGAGAATTATTGTAGAAAGAATAGAAGCAAGAAGCATATACTCAGCTGAAATCATTGAAGGTTAAAGAAAATGATTTATAGTGTAAGCCAGCAACAATTTTGATTCCCATTGCCACCAACTTCGTCTAGTTCTCTGTACTTCATTGTCCGCATTCCCAACACTTTACTACTGCCGCCTAGACTCTTTTCGTGATGCCGTCACCCCCAGATCCAGCTAGATCCAACACAATCCGAACTTTGCCGATTGCACGATCTGATTTGGCGTCAGTGTTGCATATCACCTGGCGTGACAAGCAGAAAGTACTTAAGGGAAAACATTAACGATATTTCTTTTACCCAAACGCATTTGCCCTCTCCGCAGATGACAGGTATTTTGCGCTTGGCGTAAAC
This sequence comes from Sepioteuthis lessoniana, assembly GCA_963585895.1. NCBI lineage: Eukaryota > Metazoa > Mollusca > Cephalopoda > Myopsida > Loliginidae > Sepioteuthis > Sepioteuthis lessoniana. The sequence continues at coordinate 126,747,788 of OY757904.1, read as the reverse complement.
TTGATAATATTTAAAACTTCCTCGCGTATATTAAGAGATATCTGCCGCCTCGACAAAAATATCAATTGATAACTTTATGTTAGAGAGTGATCCTAAGAAAAATAGCGTTCCTTGGTTCAACCTTTAGACCGGGAGTCTTAGATACCGGGACTTTAAGGCAGTTTTTAATTTTGGTTAGTAAGTAGCTGCATAGATGAGTGCACCCATTTATGTATTAAAAATCACACATACACTCACATACAAACGCGTGCGTGCGTGCGTGCGTGAACTATCGATTGAGCATCTGTGTTTATTTGGTTTGATTTCATTTTAAATGGCATACCAACCTTTTTGATTATTTAATGCTAAAGCCATCCTTGTAGAAGAACAGCAGTGATACTATTTAACCCATAGATAGTGGAATTAGGGGTTCATATCTCTTCCAAGGTTATTCGTCTTGTAGTGAACGTAATAGCGTGACTGGAGTCTAAGTTCGCTTTTTTTTTTTTTTTTTGGTCACAGTCTAACACTTGAGCCACCAGTTTTTAACACTTGAGCCACCAGTTTTATGTAGTTACAGGAATAACAGCAATATATTTAATTCATGCGTGTACCATGCGTAGCGTAATGGTTAACAAGGTAGATTAGCAGACCATTAGTAGGGAATACGATGTTCACTGATTTGCCTATATTTCTGACACTGTGCTACAGCTAAGCTTAGTGGATAATAATTAATTGTGTTTATGCGGTGATATGCAAATGCTCCTAAATTACGCTCTGCCATACATTGGTTCGAATCAGTTATAGCTTATATATATATATGTTAGCAACATTTACTTTATATATATATATATATAAATTTACACGAAGCTTATGTACATATATATATATATATATATATATATATATATATAAGCTCCGTGTAAATTTATGTACTGAAAACCAATTATTTATTAAAATAAATATTGTGTTGAGTCGTAAATAATTTCCGTTTTGGTAAAACAACTTATAATTCATTCATGAATAATTTTACAATGAATTAACTTGAATCAATTGTATATTAGCCATTATTTTAAATAATCTGATGCCAGCCCAGTCGGATGAGGCTGTACATTTCATCGACTGCTTCTCTGCCGAGAGGTAAGACTCACCACCCTACCAAATAGTATCCTGGATACGATACTAAACAATCTGATGGTGAAGTTCCATTTAATGCTGGAGCTTTGGCGAATGCGGAGCACTCCTTCATTGCCATCGCCGCAAGGTCCACCTATACCCGGCGTGGTAGCACCTCAAAGGGTTATATCTATGGGTCAAATAGAAGTGTTTGACATTTAAACTGAATTGTTTGAAATAAAACTGGTATTTAATTGAATTGTTATTGATATATAACAACAATTGGAAATAGGTAACTGTGTGTAAACAAATGACTGATATTTAATCAAATCAAAAGGTGTTTAATAGCAATAATTGAAAACATTTAACTGTGAAGAAACAATCGCGATATATGTATACAAACAGATTCGTTATAACTCTTTTAAAAATGAAATTATTAACATATCCTATATGTTTATTCATTTAAATGCGTACAAAGAAATTGAAAATAGTAAATAGAAATATTCGTGTTTGATAGAAATACTTTAAACAATTAAACTGTGTGCCAAAATGATTTCAGACTCATTTAAAAATATATCTACAAAAATAATACAGATAATATGTATATCTAATGTATATCGAAAAACAGTTGATTGGTTTTTGTCTTTGACGGTGTATCAACCCTTTTGGGGTCATTTAAAGCTGAATCAAATTTCAAACTATTTAGTTTAGTCTGAGTATAGTTTTTGTTTACAAACTGTTAAATGTCAAAACATTTCTATTTCAAACAATTTAGTTTAGCATAAGTACACAGTTTAGTTCTATTTGACCCATACACCGGACCCTATCAGGTGCTACTACACCGGGGCAGAGTGGACCCGTGAGCGATGGCAATAAAGGAATACTCTGCATTTCCCAAAGCCGAAGCTTCACCATCAGATTGTTTAGTGTCATATCAAGGATACTCATTTGGGGAGTCTTACCTCTCTGCAGAGAAGCAGTCGGTGAATTCTTCAGCCTCAGCCGACTGGGCAAGTATAAAAACAGGATTTGGCATTAAATAACCAACAATATTTGCTATGTCATAAAATCCAACCAACCGAAGCCAAACCAAAACATCTCTAGCCCTGTATCAGATAGCTTATTGATTGTTCTCAAGTAAAATTTAGCTGGTTTCGTGCTCAAGAAGTAAATATTCCCAAGTATTTTATACACCTTTTTTTTTATTCTCAGACAAGAAATAATTGACTAAGGTGGTGCTTGTTCTCGTGCCTTGAGACCAGGGCAACTTACTGTCACTCGGACATAAGTGAGGAATCACGTTAACACTGGTGCAAAAATGTCACAAGAAGGAAAATAGTATATATATATATATATATATAAACAAATATATATTAGATATATATATATATTTAATTCATGGAATATAGTCTGCAACCCTGGGTTTCATGGAGTATTTTGCAAAACAACAATCATCAGGCAGTTAAGATGATGAAAACTCCATGAAACCCAGGGTTGCAGACAATATTCCATGAATTAAATATATCTAATATTTGTTTATTAATTCATATTATTATTATTATAGCTCTATCCTAGATATTGAGCACTTTCCATATTATATTGCACTTGGTTCGACACTTACCCACAAAGTGATTTAATGACAACCAACACTTATTATATATATATATATATATATATATATATATATATATAGAGAGAGAGAGAGAGAGAGAGAGAGAGTTGGAAAGAGGGAAGATATAAATGTAGTCGTTATAATGACGAAGAAAGTGCCTACCGAAGGTACATTAATGTATATGCAAACCTTCATTTATACATTGGGTATTTTGATTTTTTGTCCATACATATTCATAAGAGAGGATAACCACACGGACTTTTAAATAGAGAAAGTCGCATTAATTTTCCAAGTAAACGGCACAAAAAAATTGTGGAAAATATCTTCTTCAAACAGGACACGTAGAGATGCTGATACTGGAAGTAAATCAACACTAACAATAGTAAATAAAAACCGTTGTCAATATTTGTGCAAATTGCTTTTCCAAATTAGTAGTATTGAAAGAAAATCTAGCTGTCACATTCTATGTTTTACGAAATCAGAATTATATATATATATATATATATATATATATATATATATATATATATATATATAGTTAAATGAAAAGCCTTGATCAGATATTTTTCTTTCTTAAATATACAAACATAATCAGAGATAGAAATTTAACTATATATTTCTATATCTCTTTTTTTGTTTATATATTCAAGTATGTTTATATTTCGGTGTGTGTGGAGTGTATGTATGTTTTATGTAAGAATTTGTTTTAAACGATCAATATTAAACATTTCACATCCTATCGTTACTTTTTTTTTTTTCTTATTTCTGTTTTGACAATCTCTAAACAGACTATATTTGCTGTACATAGGAAAAGTGATACATTGGGTAGTACGCAAGGACTTAAAATTTGACCATGCTTACAAATGGTAGAGCCACAAAACAGAATCTGTCTTAGAAACTGATACACATAAAATGTTCTTGGACTATAAGATGTAAACATTATACAAAACTGGTCTTAGACAATATAGGAAAGACATTAAGAGTGTGTTTAAATATTTATGTGCCGTACATTGTTTATATCTTTTGAGCAGTACTCTACAAAAAGAATTGATTAAAAGCATCTGACCGAGTGGATTATCTGTTTTTATTACTTAATTTGGTTCTTCTTGGGTAATCTTCTTTTTCGCAAACTTTAAAAGCGTGCTATTAGTGTTTTGTTTTTAAATAATTATTAGCAGTTTTGTATATGTACACACACGTATTACATATTTACGAGCTCTTATGCACGAGTAGTTAAACACGAGCTCAATATTAACCGCGATTTAACAGATTTGGATTAAGAGTTCACGATCTTCTTCACCGGTCACCATATCGAGGTAGAATAACTCAGTCTCTCTAACTATTTACGCATAGCTAGAGGAAGAATAATTCGATGTATACATTTCCTACGAATATTAGCGTAGTGTGAAATGCAAGTTATCTTGTACAGGATTCAAACTCGCGTCTCTGTGCCCTACGACGATATCTACACTACTGGTTTCTCCACATGCATATATATATATATTTTGAAGAGAAGAAATCTTACTAACATTGTTTCTTTCTTAAATCAGAATGGTGCTTAAACAGTGGTCTGTAAATGAGGATAAAACCTCACTTCCTCATAACAATCTCGTGACGATACGATTCATGTATTTGTAAAAGAAATTCTATTTTCAAATGAAACACGCAACTTTACCTAATACATGTATCATATGAAGATTGTATCAAAAATGCTTTGAACCTATGATCATAAAACAGAAATGAGTAGTTGAGAAAATATACACACCCACACACATTATATATATATATATATATATATATATTGAATCCTAACATTAAAATAGGCTGTTAATAACATCTTGGCTTTCTTTGCCACGAGTCAAAAATATTCTCAGCTGCAATACATGTCTAGGCAGCCAAATAAAAGAATTAAAATTAATTCTTGCCGACAAGTTCTCCCGGAGAAAAAAACAACAGACAATACTAAATTACAATGAGTAGCGAGCATTTTCACTGACCAGTCATGCTCCACAATGAGTTTGCATATTAATTTATTTCACTAATTTTGTGTAGTTAATTATTAATGTCACTGACAGCTGTCAGCTAGGCTTGCGTGTCTGAACTTAATGAAAGATCAATATAACAAATTAAAATTTTCATCAGAATGATTAATCTTATTTGAGACGCTGTTTCACCAAGCAAATTGCTTTGCGGTGATGAGTCAGCAGTGAAAACACTGAAATGGAAGCCATCTTGATGTAAGGTCAAATCTTCAATGCCAAAACGTTGGCTTCTTACTACTTACAATTTTTGTTGAAACGAGTACTTTAAGCCAGAAGTAAAAGTCAGGAATTGGAGGAATAAGCAATGCAAAGAAAAAAGAAAAAAAAAAAAAAAGAAAAAAGCCATCTAAAATAAAATGCAAATATAGGAAAAAAGAATTTACTTAATATTTTCATCTGAATATTTTCATTTAATCCGAAGAATTCCACTTGGGTCTTTGGGGACTGAATGATGATAAAACCTTTAACACGAGTGCAGTTTCCTCGATCGATATTATACAATGATAGGAATTTAAATTTTCAGAATGAAGCTTCCAGATAAGACTTTGTTCTCTAGGTTTATATTGATTATTGATTTGTTTAATTTCACAACATTCGTCAGTGTTTGCCCATTGTGTATTGATAAGAAATGGAAAGAAATAGAGGTAATTAAAACAAAGGCTGCAAAACATTTATGCAACGTTTGACAACAAACAGAAAAAAGAAAAATCGACAAATGCGAAAATAGATTTGCATTTTTAAGTAATTCTTACCTTTGGCAGTTTTAGCGCTGATATTTTTTTATGCGAATTTATCGAAGTCACAAGTATCAAACACTTACCTATAAAATAAAAGAAAAAAAAAGAGTTTTGTTAAATAAAACTGTTGAATCGATAGGGAATATGTGTGAATAAAATATGTGGAAGCTGAAAATGGGTGTGAATTTTCTAGCAATTACATTTTAAGATGTAAAATAACGCAAGTTCAAAGAATCGAGTTTAATTTATATTTATAAGCGTTGAATAATAATGACGGAAGTTAGCATATTTAAAATAATGATGATAACCAGCGGAAGATTTAAGTGTCTCTCGTGCATAAGAAAAAAATCATATGATAAACGAACAGAACAAGTAGTTGATAACAATATATTAACGTACAATGAATACAAAATAGAAAGAATTAAATAAAATGGGATGATCCACTGGGATCACAAATGACTCTGATTGAACAGCTAGATTAATAGTATATGCAAAAACCGGAAACTTAAATATCTAGCTGAGATCCCAGGTGAAGCTTTATCCAAATATCAGGCAAAATGTTTTAATGTAATAATAGCACACGTACACACACACACACATATATATATATATATAGTATGGTTCTTTAGATATAGAAATATGAGTGGGACATAAATACGGAGCGATAAAAGAATTTTAGACATTGAGAAAGATACTGAAAACTTTTTCTTAGATTCATTGTAGATAACAATTGTCGTTTTTATACCGGTTGAAAATATGTAAAGTTCTTTTTCATTGCTTACCCATCAACATTTAATATACTCATTCCCCTATAAATCAGTAGATCCATAACAATTTTTAAAATAAAACGTTGATTTTGTTCTAAAGCAAATATTCAAGGATCGTATTATTTAATGTGGAGTATTATAAAAATCAAAACTGATACTTCTAGGTCTTTTTAATTACCAAACTCTACAAATGACAATGTATAATAAACTACACAATAGAAAATCTCGTACCAAATTCATAAATTTAACATAATTAAACTAAAACTATATATTTAATTTTATTTTGGTTACGGAGCTTCACTTTTGTTTGCTAATAGATAATATCTAATTATATTCGTTTTGGTTGTATAATGTTCTTCTATATATAATAAAATCATGGCGTTTAGATTGTAAGAAATATCTTTTTATTAAAAAAAAAGACAGGCTAGGATGTATTTATTCATGGTTGATTCGATGACCATACAAGAATCATGGATCTGATTCCGTCTCTTCTATCACGCATGATATAAAAAAACATTCAGACTTTTATCACAAACCTTTTGGCCGAAAATGGGTTAATTTGCAATATGATAACTTCCAACAGAATTAAAATTATCTCTGTAGTTAACCTCTTTTAGCTGAAGCACAAGTTCAAGACAATATGAGTACCAACAATTAGAACTGTAAGATATTATTTTTGGCCATAATCTACATATATTCTGACACACATAGATGCACGCTACGAACATTCGTATAGTATTATAGGCATAACATTCTACAAAATCTTGCGATTCCTTCATACTGGCCAGTTCAACTCAGAATAGATTTGTCATTGCAAAAAAAAAAAAAAAGCAAAAAGGAATCGGTCAGTTAGTGGATATCTGTGTTCTCGCAGAACACAGAATGAAATTAAAAGAACGTAAAACCAGAAAGCATCTGGAATTTACAATGTATCTGTAAAATTTGTGGAGCCTGAAGGTGACAGTGCTACCCATCACTGTCAACATTTAGTCGGAACAGACTCGAAGTGCTTTATCAAACTATTAGAACGAATGGAAATTCGAAGAACTGCAGCAATCCCAACGGCACCGTTACATAAACCTGTAAGAACTTTGAACAGACTTCCCAATAGTTGGCCAAAGTTAAAGTCTTTTCGTTACTAAAAGTGAATGACCACTTAGTAATAGCAGGTGACCGAAACATGATAAAGTACGGTACTTTTGTCCAAATGAATCAATTGATGATAAACTAAGCATAACGAATATAAACCAGAGAAGAAGAATGAAACGAATATGGTAAATGAAAATGGAAGATATATAAAGAAAGGGGAGTCCCCGTTGCGGGTGGCTAATTATTGGACTGCGAAATCGTAGTAAGCAAGGTCGAACACAATTTACACTATTATATTCACTTTCGAACCGATGGGAAAACATTTTTACCCCCTCTCCTGAATGCATCAAAGAGTACCTCTGGTGTTCTTCTTCAAGCATGGCTTTGGCACAAAATACCCCATGAAGTTTGATTATCATAAAATGAAGAAACGAAGTACTCTTGGCAAAGATATGAACCCTTTTATTCCCCACTATGTAATAATACTGCTCTCCTATAAAGAGGGCTTTAACATTAAATAACCCACGAAGGTTGATATGCCATTAAACAACGAAATTTGAGGGGAATAATCTAGACAGAAAACATTAAGAGCCAGAAAAACAATCTGTTTAACCTTGCTGGGTTAATGAGTCGCATATTTAAAAAGTCAATGCCAAGATTTTGAATGAAGATTTTTGTTGTAGGTAAGCAGTATTTGAATGTGCTCCTAGTATAACGGTCATTGTCGCAGGAAGTGAATTTGACTACCACAGGTTCAAATCCTGAACGAGTCTCTTTTCATTGAACACAGTCCATCTATCTCTGCGGAAGGTTTGCATCCGACTGTTCTCTCTTCGACAATGTGTAAATAGTATGGCAAACTGGGTTCCTTGGTATAGTAACTGGTCTAGGAGAACGAAATCTCTGATTTCATACTTGTTCAAAAACTCGAGAGAGATGTGCTCCGCCAGGCAATTCCTGTCCAATGCAAATAGAGCCCGCACGACCAAATCAGTTTATTTGAATTTTTAAAGCAGGAATTTCCATTGTTTATATATATATATATATATATATATAGATACTTATTGTTACTTGAATATTTAGGCTTGCTTTAATACGTAGGGGAAATATTTTTGTCTCTGGTCGTAAATGTGAAAATTTATTTCAGTTCCATTTCTTGTTTGATCTGAAGAAGTCCAGTTAATATTTTTAGAGCATTGATTTATATCAATACTTTAAACAGGATGGAAATAAATTTATTATCCTAATGTGACCGATTGTTGGTTATTGTAAAGAGAAAATTATTTGGTCTGTGGATTTTATTTTCATTGAGCTCTTTACCAGGATATTTGAATATGTCATTGGTCCTGATTGGAATTATTCCCAACTCCAAATTTACTGGATTGAATAATATATATAAGGTTCAACTTTTTACTTTATCTAAACTGGTTTTTGGGTAATTTTCAGTACATATGAAATAAAACTGTTCCGTTGAAAAAGATTATTCTTTTTTTAAATGTAGTATTTTATGAAAAAAAATAATCAGAAAAGTGACATAGATATTTTTATGATATAATCACTTAAATAAAACGTTTATGAATCATTTTATCAATACCAAAGCAATAATATTTGCAAGAATTAAATCCTTCTGGACAGATAAAAAATAATTTCTTTTATTCGAATTCTAGACTACGTTACACGTTAATCTGTGTTGCTTTAAAATCTTACACAGAGAAAAGCAATGTACAACGTGTAAGCGCACCAACTACCATAATACTACCAACTAATAGTACTTCCATGATTTACACTGCTTAGGTCACATACCGAAATATTTCATTACGTTCGCCTCTCCTTATTTTTATCAGAAAAAAATTACAAACTATTTTAGATAAATATTTCTCTTTACAATATCAAAAGAAGTATTTCTATACAAAATGTTCTTTTTACAATATAAACAAGTACACACCTACACCTTTTCTATTAAATAGCTCATTTTCTTTTCACGTTACCTGCATTCTATTATTTCTCATGGAACATTATGCTATCAAAACAGATATAATTGGATGATATCTAAAACCAAAGTTATCACTTTGAGAGAATACAGTTATTCAATTCCAATTTCTTTATAGGTCGTTGCTTTTCGGATATGTTTGACGTTTTGGATAGAAATAATTACGTATCTTTCACATACTTCTCAAGTATGATGACGGAGAAGCAATTACTATTAATTCATATGGGATATATTTTTAGCTTTTTCTGACTAAAATTAAGCACTTTTATGTATAACTCAGTGTCGAGGTCATAGTTTGTTATCTACTGTAGATGGTTCGAAAGAATCTAAACGACGATATATCTGACAACATAACCTCACGCATTTTACTATCAAACAGTTTTTTTTCAAACAATAAAAAATATTAAATTTTAGCATTAATCTTTAGATTTGGAACGGGAAATAAAGAATAGGCATGTTCTTCCATCGCCACTACAGGAAAATGTTCCCTAAGGATGTCTTTCAACTGAATTCAGATTTTTTTTTACCGATTATTCTCTTTTCAGCCTGTCCAGTCGGCTGAGGTTGCAGAATACACTGACTGTTTCTCTGCAGAGGAGTAAGACTCCCCAAACTAGTTTCTTGGATATGACACTAAACAATCTGATGGTGAGGCTCCAGTAATGTTGGAGCTTAAGGGATTGCGGAATACCCCTTCATTGCCATCACTCCCAGGTCCACTATGGTTCAGAATGGTAGCATCGGATACGGTCCGATTAATGGGTAAAATAGAGCTTTTTGACATTTAAACTGTGTACTCCTGCTAAACTGAATTGTTTGAAATAGAACTGTTTTTGATATTTAAACATGTGTGCTTATGCTAAATAAAACTGTTTGGTCATTTAACTGCGTGTAAACAAATGACTAATCTTTAATAGAATTCTTAGTGATACATAGCAATACTTGGGAACGATTTAACTTTGTTGACTTAGTTAAATGATCAAACAGTTCAGTTTAGCCTGTGTGAAAACAAATGACATGTTTAATTCAATTGTTAGTAATGCATAGCAATAGTTTAAACATTAAACAAATGGTTAATAGTAAATAGAATTATTCGCATTGGAAATAAATGAAACAATTTAACTGTGTAAAAAAAGTTCAGGCTTGTTTAAAAATGTTATCTACAAAATGTGTTTAGAAATCATATATTTAATATATAAGAATTAAAAGAATTTAGCAATGGATGATATGTCTAAAAACCAAACCAGATACGTATCAGTACTGGTTGGTGTTTTTTTTTTTTTAAAGAACGTAACCTGAAAGACTGCCTGTGGCCATATAGTGCTTTTTAGGATCTTGTGTTGTTCACTGGCAGTAATTAGTACCACAGGAGGTGAAATTCTTTTAAATGAATCATTGTACCGCTTCTGAGTTTCGCTGTTATGTGGGAAGTTCAAAATAGTACATTTAGTAAGAGGACTGTCATCCATCCTCGACTTATGACCTGTGAATTATGCAATCTGAAGGTCTTAATGTCGATGATGAGTAACTAGAAAGAGAATTATTCCAAGATATCTGAAGATGTTCATAGCGGAGTCTTTTGAAATCGTCAAAAAGTAGTCTCAGTCTTAGATGCTTGAAAGAATTTTTGCATGTAACCTTTAGATTAGATTCCCGCAACAAAATCACCTTTCAACTTTTTGATCATGGATGTAACTGTTTACTAAGTAATCATGATATATAATGTTCATAAGGTGATAGAAATATCAGAATCACCGACCTTTGCAAGTTTCTTATATTTCATTAGACTGTTGTGCAACATATCTCCGAAAGACTTTGTGTCGCCATGTATTTCAATAATTATCATGTGCTGTCTACTAACAGTAATCGATTCTACAGGAGGTGAAATACTTCTTTTTTTTTTATTAAAAAAAAAAAGGAAAACTTGTACCTCTCTTATGACGCCTTTCTGTCTCAGTGAAATCTGAACAGTTCTCTAAACATTAAAGGTTTTGTGGGCCAGAGTTTCCCCTTCTCGACACATGACCTGCAAAGCCGGGACGTGTGTTTAAAAGTAATGTGTTTAAACGGGGATGTTAAATTAAGGATGCACTTATAAGGTTTGTCAAAGGTTTTGCAATATTTTTGCATGTGCTAGTTTGCAGCGTATATATCACGTGACCAGAGCAGTAGTTAGTACCATCCTAGTTGGTGCACTGACACGTTGTGCATTGAATCACTCCACGTGCGATTTGAAAGCCGTACTGATGAACGTGGAACGTTGTCTTATTCGGAAAGTGATGCTTTTTGAGTTTGAACTGGACAGTAACGTGACGAAAAGCACCAAAAAAACATTACTACAACGAAATGTGAAAGTATAATTGATCACAGTTCATTAACCAGGTGGTTCAAGAATTTTCTCTCACGTCGCAGTTACTTCAAAGATCAGGCAAGGTCAAGTGATATAAAAGCGTAGATTCTGAGGCCGTGCTCCAAGCTTTCCAAGCAAATTCCATGAGTTGCAGGTGATCTTGGCATCTAAAAGTTCTGTGTGGTTTGTCACCTTCATGACCTCAACAAAAGAAACCTTTAGCAGCCGAATAGAGCCTCGCATACTACTAAGATATTGAAAAAAATTTAATTCCCCCTAGTATCATAGTAAATTGGTAGAATTTGAACGCACGCAGAGTTTATATCAGAATATTTTTCCATTGGCAACATTATACTCATAGACAGCAGTATTTTGATTCATGCACTTAATGTTATCAAATACCGCATACTCGAATAATGAACGACCTTGTGTAATAAATGATCCCCAAATTTTGACCAGAAAATATGTTTTTATCATATATTGCGTATAATGAACGACCTTTAGCTTTTGTTTATGCTAACCTCAAAATATATCATTTCAACATCTAATAAGATAAAGAGACAACGCTCAAACACTTATCTATATTTTCAGAAATGCTATAGTCCAATCAAAATCAATGTAATACTGTAAAAAAACTATGTAGTCTTAACCATGATGAAACCTATCATGTTTACTTGGATATTTCAAACATACCTAATGAATTAAGCAGTTTATTGTCCTGGAATATTGCATCTGTCTACATCATAAAATGATATAAAGGAGTGTTCAAAATTCTAAACTCTATTCATCATCATCATTTCACGCTATCAACGCGGATATCCCTGACCCTCTCTCACCATCCCTCCCCATCGTTCATTGCTACATCCTTTATTGGCACAGATCTGCTGTATGTACGTTCGAACTGGTCTTCGTGCCATTGCTCAGCCATATGAAGGGGTCCACAGGAGTATATCCCTTATAAGCTTGTCCCTACTTCTCCAGCAGTGTCCCGCATGTCTGCTTCGTCTAATTTTGATATTTTTCGTGATGGGTGGTAGGTGGCCGTACATCTGCTGCTTTGTGGGGTGCTGCCTCCAGTACTTGTTTCGTATTGCTCGTAACATTCTTGTGTAGTTGCTGTCAAACTTTTCTTCGATACGTTTATTTAGAGTCCATGTAGTGCATACATATAGCAGTGTCGACATGACCACTGCTTGTGAAAAACTGCGTTTTATTTTATCGGTCAGGTCTGACTTCCAGATGACCGAGAGCCTATCGTTAGCTGTCCATGCCTTTACTAGTCGCGTGTTGATGTCTCTCATGGTTGCTGAGACACTACTTCCTAGGTAGGTGAACTTGTCAACTAATTTCAGAGAGCTACGGTTTCGTGTGGAGTTGTCGTCTATTTGATTAAAGCACATATACTCTGTCTTGTGTGCATTGACATTGAGGTCAATGCCTGCAGCAGCTCGTTCCAGACTATGTAGCAGGGTTTCGGCTTGGGCGGGTGCTTTTGCAAGAAGCGCTATGTCATTTTTGCAGGGTACCTTCTGCTTTTTTCCTTTCTTAGCTTGAAACCCTTTTCTTTGATTTTATCGACAAATGTTCAAAGCACGTAGTCTCGACAGATGATAAAGAGATATGAGGCTAATGTGTCTCCTTGCAGTAGACCTGCTACAATGTCGAAGTAGTCTGTGTCTCCATCCGAAGAACGGACTTTTACTTTGGTGTTTCTATAGAGCATCATTATGGCTGCGACGGTTTCTTTTGGTAGGCCGTAGGCGAACAGAATTTGCCCCATCTTTTCTCTGTGAATGAGGTCAAAGGTATTGGTAAAGTCGATAAATCCTAAACTAATATTTTAAAAACATAAGTCACTGTATCCATGACTTGGTCTAATCTGATAGTTCGAATAAATGTGTTTCTGCAGAGCTTACCTGAACCGATACGAAGGCTTTTAGTTAAGATAAAGAAGATTTATGTATTTTTGTTTACTACTTATGATATTAGTACACATGCACAATTGTTATTAACAGTAACGAATTTTACGTAAAAACCTTATTATCTTAATAACCTTTGCTTAGGCCAAGTCGGATGGGGCGGCTGAATACACTGACTGCATCTCTGCAGAGGGGTAAGAATCCCCCAATCAATGTCCAGGATGTAATTCTAAATAATCTAACGGTGAGGCTGGAGCTTTTGGGAATGCGGAATACCCCTTTATTGATATCGCTTTCAGGTCCACTCTAGCTCGGAGTGGTGGCACCTGATAGGGTCTATGGGTCAAATAGAACCACAATCAAAACTTGCACTAAACTGAATTGTTTGAGATTTAAACTGCGTTCTTATACTAAACTGAAATGCTTGAAATAGAACTGTTTATATGTATAAAGATTGATTTGGCATTAAATAACATACTATGGTTGATATGCCATAAAACCAAATATAACCAAACCTTTATTTAGATATAGGCTATGCGAGGGACACTTCGGATCGAATATACGGAACGGTTAGCCCCTGAAACATGGTTAGCTACGACGTTTCAAAAATGCATCTCGAGTAATAAACGGTTCCTTGTTTTTGAGATGAAGTTTTTAAAAGTCGTTCATTACACAAGTAAATAAGTTAATTTGTTTTCTAAGGACAATCGTATTTCGCATATCAATTTCACAGATGTGTGAAAAAGGAATTGAACGTAAAATTTCCACAGTCTACTATTCCCAATTAGTCATTACTTTTTAAAAAATATTTACGAGTGAATGGCGACAAAATGGACCGAAAAAGCTATCGTCAACTGTCTTTTTTAAAGGCTGATGTTCTTCGTGTTGTGACTGACAGTTTAATTCGTTCATCTACAAAATCATTTATAGGTATTTACATAGATCTTTTGTTAGGTTACAAAAAAGTATAGCCAATTATCTGGGAAAATTAATTATCCTACGCCCAGCTAAGAGTAAATAGTAGAGCAGGTTGGTCTCTTTAACCTTGGTGTAACAACCGATTTAGAAGTGTAACACTATCAGCGAATGATTGCTAGTAGTGAATAGATAAGCCATAAAATAGTGCCCAGACAGAAGTCAACTTCCTGTCTCAATGTCATGGTTGAAGTTTGTTACTGCTGTAGACGATGTGATTGACTTGAAACGATGATAGGCCTGACCACTTAACCTCACTCATGTAAATTTCTTTAGTATCCTATTCAGTCTTTAGTTTTGGCTAAATTAGATCTAATGTGAAATCAGTATTTGCCTTTTCTTAGACTGGTTGCCTAACCAAGGCTAAAGACCCCAGTTTGTCGTATCTTTATAGTTCATGTAGTTTCGAAAACGATGAAGGTACCAGGCACAGTGTCTGTTATTCATTTCCAAATTACATACGTGCTCAGAAATAAAACAGAACTTTTGAGACGAGTTGTATTTTTGTGTTTCTCCCTCTCCCCTCAGTCGATTAGCCTTCACCGACACGGCTGTGTTCGGTGTCTACCCTACAGAATGAAAACTGAGTTTCTACCAGATGTACACCGCTTAAAAATTGACCTTTCGTCACATCCCGGAGTTGGGTAAATACATACACAGTTTTGTCGAGAAACATTTTAATGCTATTATTAAGGTTTTAAAAAGCAACAGGTGTTCCAATGTTAGTCAGAATATTAAAAAGAACTATAGTTGTTTAGAAGGCACCTTGGGTGCTTGAATTTAGCAAAACTAATCACGTTGCTATCGAATAATTGTGCTTAAGAACACATTTCGGAAAATCATTGTTGATAACTAATACAAGAATATAGAAGCAACGAGATGTTTAAGCGAATGCAAAAGTCCTGAGAGAACATCGTTATGCGAAAAGCAATTGGAACATGTTCTTGCTATTATCTACACAAGGGAGAGAAATCTACAAGGATAATAGATTTGGGGATAGAATTTTCATGCCAGATTGTTGGACAAATTTTGAGGGCGTGTTTTTTTTTTTTATTTAATGGCGTATCAACCTTTGTTAGTGATTTAATGTCAAAGCCATCCAACAGTTACACTAACCGATACCCGAGATAATCAAGGGGTTCAAAGCCAAAAATGAAGGTACTAGAGCGACTGATATTCGAAATCGTTTACTTCGAGGATATAGTGCAGTACTTTTGCCATTACACCATTTTTAGGAAATAGTTAAATATTACTCTTTAAAAAACTGCTGTAATTGCAAAGTATAAGCGACAAGAATTAAAAAAAAAAAACATGTCATGATTCCAAATGAGAAATGCTCGTGCATTTTGATGATAAAGATGAATTTAATGAGTGTTTAATGTTCACCAACGAGTCACCAGCAAGTTGTAGAAATAAAATTCAAGTGTTTCCCTATAATTGTGAGTCATGAGCGTCAATATCTTAAATATATTTTTTGCCCACACCCTGTATTCTTTTTCTTCTAAACAAAGACCCTTAAGAAAAGGAAATAAATATCTGATCATTTCTTAAATATTTCCATTCGTGTTTAGCCTTACATTCAACCAGTTAAGCGAAATTTTTATTCAGAATAAACAACACGCACTTTCATATTTATAAACACGCTTTATTCAACAAGCAATAAAAATCTGTCCTTTTTCATTCCGGTGAAGACAAAATGGCCTCTAAAAATGTACTAATTAGTAAAACAGAGAAAGGCCCACGGAGGCATTTACAATTGAAATAGCACGTAACGTAGCTCGAAGGCCATGAATACATTATCGATACTCGGCGAATAATCAATAGTATATTGCGACAATCTCCTAAAACACTTCTTGAATATAAGCAAAGGGAAAAAGAGAAGCATGTTTCTGTATTCTTACTAATGGTTCCTACTTACATTTGATCAAAAGAAAAACGTTCCTTTGATTCTGCTTATGTGTCTCATGAAAAGGAAATTCAACGAAAGGGAAATTATTGTATCTTTTCTTTTTTATTACTGTCTTCTTCACGTTAATGATTCCATGGATAAAAATGATTAGCTCGTTTATGAGCATATTCTTAAGAAACACGGATATTAAACAGAATATTAAAGAACAGAATGAAGGGAACGGGCTGCTGTGTAACCAGTTAGTACAAAGCTTTCCCAATCGATACAATGAGGATACTGAAAAAAATGATTAGATTCTTTTTTTTCTTTTCTTCTTTTGAATTGAAAGAAACAAAATTGCCATTCTATTTCTGACAATATTTTTTCGAGATGATAACCACATAACTATGTTCTTTTAAAGTAATGAGCAAATAAATAAAGAAATAAAGACAGGCAGGAAATAATATTGTGGTTTACAGGAAATAATCAACATCCGCTTAAAAAAGCAAAACAAAATAAAATTTTAAAAAATCAAACGCAAAAAATGAAACTGGTGCATTAAGCATGCTTCAGGGTCTCTCCTTATTTTATCACACATGCAAAATTAATAAGAGTCACTGCTGCAGAATGAAAAAAAAAAAAGACTAATAAACCTTGTATTCTTGTATAGGGTTTCAAAAATTAAAAAAAAAAAAAAGGGTGCAATCAATTTATTTTTTAAAAATAGTTTAACTTCTGTACTATATCCAATCCCTCAACTCAGAATAGGATGCAACACAAGTTAATTTTTTTTTGGTTGAGTCTAATTCAGAGGTTTTCTTCCTAACACTAATTGTCTTACCAATACTGAAGAGCACAGTCTTAATCCTACTGCATCATGTAAATAAGTCGACTTGGTTAATTGACATGACTAAAGATAAGAACAGCAAGTTGTTGATATCAACAATTTATTTGTATGATACGTTTCGTCCATACAGCTTCATCAAATACTACAATATTCTTTTTGCTGGTATAACAGTTTGAGATTTCAGTGGAACAAATTTAAAACGACCAGCGGTTTTTTTTGCCATAGGTAGGCTTTTTTCGTTAGTATTAAATAGCTGGATACTTCTCGTACGTACGTAAGTATGTATGTATGCATGTACACAATCCGTCACCACGAGAAGGATGTTCAGTTTTTTAGCGGAGTAAAGCTAGTTTGAATATACTTTTCGCTTTTTCAAACTAGTTGCCTAACCGAAGCAAAAGAACCCAGCCTGTCCAGTAATTCGCTCTTATCTATCGAGAGAACAAGGATTTAGCCTCCTTCCGGCGGCAATAGCATGAAATGAAACGCAAGGGTCGCGACTTAGGTCAACAGTTCCATTTCCAAAGACGATAACCGTTTTGCTAAACCGTGTGGGCTTATAAACAATTTTATATATTTTTTAATTTGATACTCGATATTTATAACAATAAACCACCAATATATTTGCAAAGAGTATATATATATATATATATATATATATATATATAAAATGAACAATAAGATTTTAAAAACTTTTATTTTATCTGTCAGTAACTTCAGCAAGGTTTGATATGGTATTTGAGCGCTTGAGATTAACAGGCAAAATTATAATAGAGTACTGTCACTTGATCCCCACGTAGAATCCAAAAGAAATATCTCTGATGTGAATGCGCAAAAAAATTAATTATAATAATAGCCTGTATACTTATTATGTAAATGTCTTGAAAATATTTATATTTTTTAGAAGTTAAAGAAATGAGACAGGATATGACGATAAAAATTTTGCAAGAATTAATTTATGACTCCCTAAAGATTAGTGGAAGCTGCAAGGCTATTTTAGTAGTCATAATGAACAAAGTCCTGATGGGATATCAGAAGTTGTCTGCAGTAAGGCAGAGTATGATGCCACACCTTTCATTTTACCGTACTGTATTGTCAAAACACGTATCTACGCTGATTTATAGGTATCAGATTGTGAAGATATGCATGAAGCTTTGGAGAAAGTTTTCCCTTTTTATATAATCAGTGGCTTTCTATCTTTCTAAAACAGTATGCATTCAATGTAAATAAGGAGCACGCAAATACAAGCACGCACATAAATACACACTCATATATAGATGTGTCTTTGTGTGTGTATGAGAGAAAGAGTAAGAGAGATGGAGAAAGAAAGAGCGACTGCTATATATGTATAGGGAGAAAGAAAAAGAGAGAGAGAGAGAGAGAGAGAAAGAAAAATTTAGAATGGAATCCAGTGGAACTAGAAAATGGTATTCGACATCTAGTGACACATCTCTCTCTGATTTTCGTTTCTTATATATATATATATATATATATATATATATGTGTGTGTGTGTGTGTGTGTGTGTAAGAAAAACACTTATTTAATAAACCATACAGTTATTTTTGGATGATCTCCTTCTTTATTAGCATTCTTAAGATAGTTGCCAATATGTTTGCATTAATTTAAAATTATAGAATTAAAATTTCAGCAAACTTTCAGGAAAGAGGAACCTGTTTGACTACGGAAATATATATATATAATTTTCTCTTTTATACATGTTTTATTAAATAAGACAGACACTTAACGCCAGTCTATTCTATCTTTGATCCGTTTAAATCTTCATATGAGTCATTTGAGTTTTGGATAGACTGAATTGCTGAAGCTGCCGTATTTTTCCCCAAGTATTTTCGGCCCTAGCTGGAGCTATCTTCGGAAGAGAAAATAATTAAATGACCCACATAATGAAGAGTCATATGCATAAATATTAAGATTTGGTGGAAGAATAAGTAGGAAGAGAATTTTACTTGAGATATGGGGAAGAATTGGCGGGAAAATCCTATAGGTATTTTTGTAAGTATCTGTCATATTTGAAGATGATCTTGATGCCGTTTGTTAATCTTTATATATAGGGTTTCAAGAACTAGAAGATATTTTTTTGTGTAACATGGAGGTATTTTCAGCTATAATTTTTATTGTATTTGAAAGAAGGGCACGAATTTTTTTTTTTTTTTTATGAGGTGTAGAGGGATGCAACCTGTGTCGAATAGGTA
Source organism: Sepioteuthis lessoniana (assembly GCA_963585895.1). Lineage (NCBI taxonomy): Eukaryota > Metazoa > Mollusca > Cephalopoda > Myopsida > Loliginidae > Sepioteuthis > Sepioteuthis lessoniana. The sequence continues at coordinate 126,728,266 of OY757904.1, read as the reverse complement.
AAGTGCTTGACAAGGGCTAGGGTTGTTGTAGGCAGGCCTATCTTGGTACTTACTTATTGTAGAAGCATTAATTTAGTAGAATTTTAAACTGTTACGCTACATTAATCGTACTAAGTTAAGTAGTTAAGGGAAAGAAGTACTATAGATGATACGGTTAGTCCTTTTTAATCAAACACACGCATGCACACATTATATAGGGACGTAAAATAATAGGAAAAAAAACTTGAGGATGTCAATTATGACCTGGGAAGATTGTGTGCAATATAATCACCCTACTAGAGATATACTATTTATACTGGAACTAAGGCACATACTGTTTTTATTGTATCATTCTTTTCAGCAATCAAGTCATATTAATTTTACATTTACTCTTGTTAACCTCAAACACATGTACAGAGGTTGCCAAGTCGGCTGGGGCCGTAGAATACACCGACAGCTTTTTCTGCAGAGGTGTAACCACCCCCCAACCATCGAGTGTCCCGGTTATGACACTAAACAATCTGACGGTGAGGTTCCAGTAATGCTGGAGCTTGGTGGAGTACCCCTTCATTGCAATTGCTTCCAAGTCCACTCTGGCTCGGAGTGGTATCACCTGATAAGATCTTATCTATGGGTCAAATAGAAGTAAACTGTGTACTTATGCTATACTAAATTGCTTGAAATTGGACTGTTTTGACATTTAAACCGCGTACTTGTGCTTAACTGACTTGTTTGAAATAGAACATTTAAACTGTGTAAACAAAAACTATACTTATACAAAATTGAATTGTTTAAATAAGAACTGTTTTTGACAAAACTGAATAGCTTGAAATAGAAATGTTTTTGACAATTAATCTGTGTACACAGACAAAACTAATTTGTTTGACATAGAACTGATTATTTGTATGAAAATAGAGTTGGCATTGAATAACCTACAAAGGTTGATATGCCATAAAACCCAAACAAACACTGTACAGAGAGTTGAAAATTTATTTTCCGTATATATATATATATATATATATATATATATATATATATAGCTTATATAAAATGGTTGACAAAGAAGGATATAATCAAACTAATTATATATATATATATATGAGAGAGAGAGAGAGAGATATCTTTATAAGCATTCATTAATCAGATCAAATGAACTAATCAAGGGACAAATAATGATCATTATCCTCGGCTTATGAGAATCATCGGCGAAGGAAGCAATACCCAAATGCTAACTTTGAAATCATATATATGCGTACCATCATTATTCAGTATGTAAATTTTTTTCGCTTTATGACAACAATTCTCGTCAGATATGATTTCAAATTTAAAGATGAAATAGTAATACATGTTCAAAATGAAAATTATCATTTGTAGTAATAAAAAAAAGGGAATAATACGAAGAATAAGAAAAATGTTTAAACTTATGATTAAAAGTGGAAAAAGAGAAACAATAAAAAAATAATTGAACTGCAAAATGAGGAAAATAAAACGCTTGTTGAATATGAAAATTACATGTAAAAAAGTAAAGTTGGCGACCTTAGTCAAGGGTGACCCAAAGGCTCCCTTTTCAAAAGCAGCTACACTAAGGTGTAGGGGAGGGCGCTACTCCATCCCCTGGATTGCTCCATTTTACCCTTCATCTGTACCTTATAATGCTGAGTGTTAAGCAAGGCGGCATCAAGTACCATTTTTGAGTCTTTCGTATGACTCGACCTGGGATTGAAACCTGGTCTCCCGGACCATTGGCAAACATTTTGGGGATATTGGATACGAACACTGTCAAACAAGCGGAGATGAAAGAGAAAATTAACAAAAGAGTACCACAGACAAACGAGAAAGTTTCTCGAAATGAAGCTCTGCAGCAGAAATCTTAACTAAAGGATAAACACCTGGGCAGTCCACCTTATAAGATATTCGGGGCCATCCTTGAAATAGAGGCGGGAGAAAATCAATCAAATGAACCAAAGTAAACTTTATGCACCAGGCCTTACGCATTCGAGAGATGAGATATAGAGACTATAAGTGTCAAGAAAAGAAGAAGGAAGAGGACTCACCTTCTTGGAAGATTGCATGAATGCATGCATCAATTCGATGTCTCAAGGACAACGTTAAAATAAGCAAATTAATTACAGCGGCCAATGTGAGTACTGTCAACAAAATGGTAAAGAAAACAACAACAAAAACTAGGAAATAGAAATGGGAAGAAAAACAACTGTTAAGATATTTCAAGCGACAAACAGGCAAGATTGTTCACGAGAAGACGTGGACACGGCTACGAATATAAACTTAAAGACAGACTTAATCTCTTTTGATAGCAGAACAAAAAATGACATAAAGACCAATTCTATCAAATCAAAAATCGTTAATACGAAACAGAATAGTAAGTGTAAGGAATCAAGATCGAAATGTTTGTCAAATGAGAAGCGAATGTAGCAAATTAGCGCCCAAAGAGAACAAGACTCAACATCACTACTCAGAAAAAGGGAATCCACTGGAAATTGTGCAAGAAATTAAAATGTAAAAATACTACCTAAAAAACTTGAATCCGTTTTATTGAATGAGACGCATAAAATTTTCTGAGATTCTGAGATACAAACGGATTATCAAATCCCGACTAGACGACCAGACCAAGAGTTAATTAGCAAGGAAAAAAGAGAATGCACCGTCCAGTGGGTTTCATCGTCTGATGGAACACAGAATGAAAATAAAAGAAAACGGAAAGATGAACAATTACTAGAACATTACCAGAGAACTAAAAAAAAAAAGCTGTTTAACATGAGGGTTGCAGTGAGAGCAGTTGTATTTGGTGCATTTGAAACGATCCCCAAATGCTTCGAAATAGGATAAGAAGCATTGGAAATCACGAGAAGAATCGAGACCATCCATTATACAGCACTATTGAGATTAGCCAGAATGCTGAAAAGAATCCAGGAGACTTGCAGTTACTCAGACACCAGTGAACAACCAACGGCTGGTTTGAAAAGCTCACAAGGAGTGAAGTAATAATAATTATAATAATATAATTAATTGTGTAATTTTGTTTACACTCTTCCAACAACCATATTATTTCCACTTGCCAGTGTGGCTTTTGTGAGGAATTCTGATCTTAGTGTCTTTGAAAATATTTGTGTGTTAATCATGCATGTATATACTTTCTTGTTTCATACATATCCCCTATCTCTCTCTCTCTCTCTCTATATATATATATATATATATATATATATATATATATATATATATATATAGTCAGTTATATTACTAAGTCAGTAGCCTAAAGACAGAAAAAGCATTTATTTGATTCTACAAACATATTTTCTCATTCTTTGAAAATACATGTAATGCCTTGATGAATAAATCATCACATAGAACTTTATACAGTGAGACTTTCCCCTTTACACTTTACTTATAAAGTAACAGTCTGCGATCATACTGATCACTTTAGTGTATATAAAAGCGAGAAACTGAGAATCACCATGAGCCAGATGTATGCTATCATTATATATATATATATACTTTCAGACACAGATCAGACTATAATTGTAAATTATAACATTTTAAGAGTATCGGTTTTATAAAATCTTATGGAGATATACTGGTTATGTTTGTTTACTATAAATTATATGAATTTTGTAATATATATATATATACATATACACATTGATTGACTGATAAATAGGCAGACAACAGAGAAAATAAGAAAGGGATAATTAAATACGAAGATAAAGAAAGAAGGACAAAGGAAGAGAAACTTGCTGAATGTTGAAGAGTGATTTAAGGGATTCTTTTCATGTATGAATTTGAATGAAAATATTTGGATCATTGAAAATGTTTGCGTGTGCTTGTTATGTCTGGGAGACGGAGAAGGAGAAACATATGTATAAACATGAGCGAGAGAGAGAGAGAGAGAAAGAGATGGTCATATACGGAAAAACGGTACCAAACCTATTGTGACAAGTTCAGTCTTGAGATTGAATCTAATATGCTCTGAAGACCCATCACTAGTTACTTGTAAGTATTAGAATATATATTTTGAATTGTATCTAAATGTTCCTACGGATAGACATTCGCGTCCACTCTCCTGCCTAATCAATCCTGACATTTTCACTCAGGTAATAGTTTCATTTGAGATGGATAAGATAAACTTACAGGAGAGGAAATAATTTGGAATTCTAAAACTGACAACAATTTCAATACATTTACTGGTCTTGTTATTTGAATAGGAAGAAAAATGCCTGTTTTGATAAAGAAATATAAATCCTTGTTTCCCGGAGGAAGTCATTGGCATATATTTCTTAAAACGAACGTACTTCATTATGTTCGTAGTCTAATCTTACAAAAAATCATTTTACACAAGAAATATAGACAAATGTGAGTCAAAAGTTTTGCGATATTTTGATTCGTGCAAGTTCGTGGTACATAGCGCAAATGCTCAAAGTAGTTCAAGCCATGGAACGCACCCACTGTGGTTGGGTGTATCGTGGTAGTTAGTGCGCTGACATGTAATTTATTGCTTCATTTCGTGTTTGATTTTAAAATGATCAGATGAACCTGTTATGTAGTCGAATTCGGTAACTTACGCTTACGGGCTTGAACGCCATCAAAGTAATCAAAAAACATTTGTTGTGCGAAAGGTGAAGGGGAATTTTGTGACAGAACAGTAACCTGCTGGTTCATGAAATTTCGCTTATATTACAAGAACCTCAATGAATAGGAAATGTCAGGTGACCTAAAAATGTGGATTCCGTAGCTGTGCTCCAAGCTATGGAGGTAAATCTGGTGACTAGCACCCGGAGAGTATCTGGTGACCTTGGCATATCATAAACTTATGTGTTTCTACCCCAGCACGGCCCCGACAAAAATGACCAGAGCTGTCGAACCCTTAGACATGTTACCAAAATTTCTAAAAAATTTCGACTCATCCAAGAATTTTTAATATGACATCATTTCTTGTTTATGCTCTTAAGTCAACAGTAAATATCAATCGCACACATGAAGATTTATATAATGAAGACTTCAGTTCGAAAGTTATCAAATAACTGAGAGTTAGCTTACCGAATTATACATCCATTTTCGATTCTCCTTATTGTACAATGTTCGGTTGTTTAGTTGCTTTGTTTTACATCGTATCAACCATTTTCGAGTCATTTAATACCGAATCAAGTCATTTTGATAAAAGTTTAAACAATTCAGTTTAGTATAAATATAGTGTTTGTTTTCACATTTAGTTGTCAAAACAGTTCTATTTGAAACAACTCAGTTTAGAGTATTTATACATTTATTTGTTTACCCATAGTTATGATCCTGTTATGTGCTACCACTCCTGGGCCAGAGTGGACCTGGGAGCGATGGCAATGAAGGGATACTCTACATTCCCCAAAGCTCCAGCATTAGTGGAGCCTCACCATCAGATTGTTTCGTGTCATATCCAGCACACTCGTTGAAGGAGTCGTACCCATCTGCAGAGAGTCGGCGTATTCTGCAAACTCGGCCGACTAGGCCAACAATGTTACGTAAATCTTGTCGTTTCAAAGTCTCAGAAAATATTTGCCTCTTGAAAATTGTGATTCTCATGAACTTAAGTGATAAAATCATCGATTAAAGTTTAAAAACTTGTGTTTTCCTTCTTTTTTGTTATAGAAAAATGTCACGTGAGAGGAAAAATTGATTTATCACAAGAGATAAAAAAAAAAAAATTAGGAGTTTTGTGTAGAGCCGGATTCAACGTCTTGATCTAGACGGAATTCAATAGAAAAATATCCCCATTCAGTGTGTGTTGGAATCCAAACTCTGGGATTTTGAAATAAAAATGGATCACCTGATTCTGCTCTGAAGACCAGACCTATTAGAAGGAAAAAAATCTTCTCAACTTGTGGATCTTGCTATTCCAGAAAATCATAGGAAAAACTAATCGAAAAGAAGGACAAATACATGGATCTTGCAATAGGGTTGAAAAAAATATGGATCAGGAAATTAATGTTATACCAATTGTAGTTGGTGCCCCATTGGAACGGCCCCCAAACATCGTGAAAAGAGTCGGGGGAACTCGAGATAAGAGAGAGAATCAAGACAATCAAAACAACAGCACTTTTAAGATTTGCTAAAATACTTATAAGGGTCCTGGAAAATGCACCAGAATACAAACACCCATAACCATATATATATATATATACACACACACACATATATATATATATATCATATGTGAATATTGTACAATTTGCGCGTACTTGACAACGACATAACACATTTATCATTCTTTCTAAGTATTCATCATGCTCTGCTTGCATGAGTTGATCTATCTATCTATCTATCTAGCCGTATGTGTTCTGTTTGTTACGTCTGTTGATAGCTATCATCACGATTTTGCAACTTACACTCATACATTTATTCATTTATGCAGATATGCGTGAACCTGTACACACACACACACACACACACATATATATATAATTGTTAAAATGGAGATATACTTTACTTTATGGAAGAAATGAAAGCTATACAACGATAGGGAGATTTGTAAATCATCTCTGGGTGTGTGTGTGTGCATCTGTGCACATGTATATGTGTGTGAATGTAGTGTTATTCATCTGTCTGCCCATCATCTTAGAAGATGGCGGTGATGACGATGACAACGAAGTTGGCACTTGTACGAGCGACCGGTAAACACATTAGTCATCTGATAGGTTTCACGCGTGTTTGCTAATTTTAAGTGTAAGTGGATTTCACCGTTCAACCAAGCATGCACGTCACTTATGTATATGCACGTCACTTATGTATACGTTCATGTCAAGCTCTGTTAGTGTTACACCATACTTAGCCAGTCTCTGATTACAATCCTAACTGCGCCAAACATTTACAGGGACTTATGGCTCCGAAACCAAAAAGCAGTTTACTTTGGCGGACTTCTCACGCGAAACTTTTAGATTATTCCTAAGTGGCTATTTAGTTGTCTAAAGCTTTTCTTTGTGTCTAGTAATAGTATCAGCATGAAGTGATAAGATATGAAAAGTATATTGTATTGATTGTGTTAATATTAGTTGTCTTAGCATTATGGTAATTTTAAATGGTTGTAGTTTCTTTGTTTAATATCATATCAACCATTGTGAGCTATTTAATGCCCATGACTTCTTATAGTTTGTTTGGGCTTATGACATATCAACCTTTGCTGGTTATTTAATGTCGAATCCATTTTTATACTAATAAACAGTTCTAATTCAAACGATTCAGTTTAGCATAAGAATAGTTTTTGTCTACCGAGTTAAATGTCAAAACAGTTCTATTTCAAACAATTCAGTTACGCATATAAAAAACAGGTCTATTTCCAACAATTCAGTTTAGCATAAATACGCAGTTTAGTTCTATTTGACCCATAGATAGGATACTATCAGGTGCTACCACTCCAGGTCAGAGTGGACCTGGGAGCGATGGTATTAACGGGGTTCTCCGAATTCTTCTAAACTCCGGCATTAATGGAGCCTCACTATCAGATTGTTTAGTATCATTTCCAGGACATTCATTGGAGTGGGGGGGGTCTTACCGCTCAGTAGAGATGCAGTCGGTGTATTCAACAGCCCTAGCCGACTGGGCAAATTCCTTGTTTGAGAACAATACTGGCACTTTTTATAATAGCAGTGGAGATAAATGAGTTCATATTTTCGCCTAAACTACTTGTCCGAAAGTGAAAGTAATTATACTAATGGAATTCGAACTCACTTATTACGATCTACTGTCCCGCACGTTAGCCACTACTCTCCGAAGAATCCCTTCTTTTAATTCTTATCATTTTTCATATATTATACGAAATATTCAATACATTTAGCTTTTTTCGTTGTCATTATTAATAAGACTCTTTGTTCGTTGTATTTTAAAATCATGGCATTCGCCACATAGGGAAGTTAACATATTCGGTGACTTCACGCAACTAAATTTACTTTAATTTATAACGCTATACGCTGAGTTTAGAATATACTGATAGTATCCCCTTCTGGTTTGGTTTGGTTTCTTTGTTTAATGGCATATCAACCTTTGTAGGTTATTTAATGCCAAAGCCATTCTCCAAGAAGATCAGTAGTAGTACTATATAACCCATGGCTGGGAGGATAAGGGGGTTCATACCTTTCCCAAGGGTATTTGCCCGAAAGTGAAGGCAATAGCGCGACTGAAGTACAAACTTGCTTACTACGATTCCGCCGTCCATCGCTTTAACCATTACACCAAGAGGACACCCCCTATTTCCTTCTGGGGCGGGTATAACCACCTCAAAAAGGAGTGTCCTAAGTATGACATTAAACGAAATCTGATGATGAGGCTCAGGTGTGAGGAGTACCCCTTGATTGCTATTAATCGCAAGTGTTTAAGGACCCATTTATAAATTAAATAGATCAGGTTAAAAATTATTTCTGAGATAGAAATATATATAAATGTAAATTATTTGTACGAATAACAGTATTAATTGTTTACAAAGTTTATCATTATTCATTACCATATAACTGTGGGCAATCAAATGACTATTATCGAATAGAAATAATTACCTGAGACCATCTAATTATTAGTATTATAAGGGAATACTCGAAACCAAACAGCTGAGTGATGTTTTTCTGGTATAGGAATGTTTGATTTTGTATATCTTGTTAAAAATAACTATTAAGAAACAACCACAAATGTTAATATGACCATACAATGAACATGATTCTCAAACCTCTAAGTATAAAATAATCCTGCTGAAAAGCAGTTAGAATCAATCAACCCGACGTACTTTATTTTCTTCCTGTCTTCTCTCTCAGTCAATATTACTCCTTTTATCTATGTAATCCCTCTTCAACTCTTATTTAGTATTTCTTTCTGGTTGGTTGTTTGTGTTTTATGGAATATGAACCTTTGTAGGTTATTTAATGCCAAATCCATTTTCATATAAATAATTAGTTCTATTTCAAACAATTCAGTTTAGCATGAGTACACAGTTTAATTGTCAAAATATTTCTATTTCAAGCTATTCAGTTTAGTTAAAAACAGTTTTAATTCAAACACTTCAGTGTAGTATGATTACAGATTTTGTTTACACACAGTTAAATGTCAAAACAATTCTACTTTAAACAGATTAGTTTAGCGTAAGTAGAGTTTCAATGTCAAAAATAGTTTCCTTTCAAACTATTCAATTTAGTATAAGTACGCTGTTTAAATGTAAGTACACAATTTAATCGTAATACATATTTTGATTTCAAGCTATTCAGTTGAGTAAAACAATTCTAATTCAAACAATTCACTTTAGTAAAAGTATAGTTTTTGACCACACACAGTTAAATGTTAAAACAGTTCTATTTCAAACAATTCAGTTTAGCATAAGTACGTAGTTTAAATATCAAAAAAGTTCTGTTCCAAGTAATTCAGTTTAGCATAAATACGGAGTTTAGTTATATTTGACTCATGGGGCCCAATCAGGTGCTACCACTTCGGGCCAGAGTGGACCAAGATGCGAGGACAATGAAAGGGAACACTGCATTCCCCTAAGGTCCTGCATCATTGGAACCTCACAATCAGATTGTTTAGTATCATATTCAGAACACTCGTTGGAGTGGCGGTCTGCAAAAATGCAGTCAGTGTATTCTACAGTCCTTCCAGCCGAATGGGCCACTCGTTTGGTGGAGGGTGGATCCTACCTCTAAGTAGACATGCAGTCAGTGTATTCTATATCCCTAGCCAACTGGGCACTTTGTTGTGGGAAGTCTTACCCCGCTGCAGAGATGCAGTCTGTATATTTAACAGTCCCCACCAGCCGACTGGGCAAGATTTCCTTCTGTTTTTGTGCCTAGATGTCATGCCATACAATCAGCTATCAGGGAAATAGACCTCAGATAATCATATTTACCAACTCCTCCGCTCAGGCAGGATATGACACAAGGTCAATTTTTAAGCGGAGTTTAACAGGTTTGAATTCAGAGTTTTCCTTCTCCTAGACTAGTTGTCTCACCAAGACTGAAGAAGCCAGTCCTCCCTACTATTTACATAGCTGGAGGGAGAATAATTGGATTCATACCTTTCCCAAGGGTATTAGTGCTATGTGAAATGCAATCAGTCTCGTTCAGGATTTGAACTCATGTCGCCGTGTCCATTTCCTATGACGATAACCATTACACCACATGCACCTCCCTCAAATAATGCGTGTTTGAATTCACATCTTTCTTTTTTTCTATTTCATATGATGTATGAATGGTTCGCTTTTCATAATTGCTGTTTTTCTTATTATGGTAGGTATATTGGTATTAAACCCAATTTGATATAATGAAGCAAGTCACATAAACTTCAAATTTGGTTTGAAAAAAATTCTCAAATCTTAAACAATCTTTTAAGATGTCAAGACAAAGTATGAATTAAAACTCAAGGTAGTATCAAAATGTTTTATCGAAGTTATGAAAGTTATTTGATGAATTCTAAAGCAAAAAACAGTCATCTGAAGTTATCAGTCAAAACCAAATAATCAAATTTTACTTCGTTAAAAAGGTAATAAAATCATGAAAAATCGATTAGCAAAATAGAATAAATAACAAATACCTATGATAAGTCTTTCAATCCTTTACTTTTTAATGTAGTGATCCTTTTCAATAAGAACCAATAATCTATTATCAATTGGTTCTTTTACTTAAGAAAGTCAATTCTTAGTATTATAGTTTTCATTACTTTCCATCGATCTATTTTGCTGCTCTATTGTTTGCCGCCTTCATTTTATTTGATCTTTACAAGTGACCATAGATTTTCGAATGGATTCAGGTCAAAACTTGATAATAGCCATTCAATTATCTTCTGTCCTGTAATTGTCTTTATGCTAAAAAAAATTCACGGATAAGATTCAATTCAAGATCAGGATCATTGTCGTGCATAAATATACACTTCACTTTGAAACTGCAAAACTAGGATAAATAACATAACAAAAGTCTTGCCCATAAAATTGCAATAGTTAGCACTATTTAGTTTAACCCCTTCATCGACTTTAAATGGCCCCAATGGCTGATTGTCAATTCCGGCCCATATCACACTACTGTCTTCTTTTAATAACAGGTATATCTGAATTCGATAAAATCTATTCTTTGACCCATGCATCAGGTTTGTCAAATTTCACTCGAGATTCGTCTCTGAAAATCACTTTTATGTATTTTCTAGTCCAATTTTGACGCTTTCGTGAGAGGTGATTGCCTCTGAAATTCTATTTGCAAATTCCAATTCACAGATTATTCAATACATTTTGTCCTTTTTGACTTCCCCAATACCACCCTTTACAAAGATCTGAGCGTGGGTCAAGAGCTATTGTTCCATGATAATTCACTTTAGTGGACGTTCATCTCGAGGAAGCAAGTTCTTCAAGCCTTTTCCCTTAGTTTGAGTTCTAAACTTAGTTATATTTTCAACAGCTTTCTTTAAAGTTCGATCATCTCTGCGAAGTTCAGTTGATATCTCCCAAGTGAATAGTCTCTCTCTAAGCTGTTCCTTTACCCAGGTTTCAACATATATTATGAATAAAAAGAAAAATTAGCTTTAATTAGGTTTCAGGGATCTTAAGCTAACATTAGTTTAGTCTGTCTACTAAGATTCTGTAAATTTCAAATATCTCAAAAACTAACCTTTAAAAATGGCAGAAAATTTAGATTAATATTGTACTTAGGGTGGAAAAGAAAGGAGATTAAATTTGACAAAAAATCACTTGTAAATATTTTCAGTTATTGCAGTTGATTTCATATGCATAATAACTTCAGACACTTAAATGGCTAATAGATTCACTATATATATTCACTTTTATCTCTGCCTTGTAAATTATATCACTATATAGTGATATAATTAATTTGTTTACAAAACTAACTGATTAATTTGTATTTCTCTATCTTAACACACACACACACTATTATATATATATATATATATATATATATATAACTTTTTTTATATCAAACTTTAAACTTTATTCTCATTCCTCGTTAGAGTCCTTAAAATAATGGCTGATATTGAACATATGATTTTAATTTTATACTGTTAAAATTTCAGTTGAATACTAAGGTAATAAAAACGCGTTTGCCTACAGATTTATTGATGAAATATCGACTCTGTTTATGTATTTATATCTATCCCATCTCTCTCTCTCTCTCTCTCTCTCTCTGTGTATATATATATATATATATATATAGACACACACACACACAAGGATCATTCAGTTAATTTATAACGCAAAACGTGAATTTTGCAAAAGGATTTAGCAGTAAGAAGTACTGTTTATAACTGCTTCTTTTTCAAGGGTATCATATTTACCAACCCCTCCGCTTGGGCAGGATATGACACAAGGTAAATTTTTAAGTGGAGTTTAACAGGTTTGAATTCAGAGTTTTCCTTCTCCTAGACTAGTTTCCTCACCAAGGCTAAAGAACCCAGTCTTTCCTACTATTTACCCATAGCTGGAGGGAGAATGATTGGATTCATACCTTTCCCAAGGGTATTAGTGCTATGTGAAATGCAATCACTCTCATCCAGGATTTGAACTCGTTTCGGCGTGTCCATTTCCTACGACGAAAACCATTACACCACCGGCACTTTTTCAAGGATATAAATGGCGATTGGTCCTTTCGTGACCTTTAAGACAGTCAGCATGACATTTTCTGCTGACTAGTGCGCCCAGAACTTTTATTTACTGGATAGTCAGTGCACTTGTATTCCTTGGACTTTGTTTTCGACACAACTTCGTGAGAGTAAACCCATGTTGTGCTCATTTGTAAGCATTTTTTTTACTAAAACATGCTTCCGCGAACACATCACAAATGCATCTATAAATTTCCCGTGGTTTGCACTTTTCAAGAACCAGGAATTTGATGATCGACCACTAGTCAACTCTTGAGCACTCTGTTTGGTTTTTGCTAGAGAACAATACCAAACAATGCAGCTTACATATATGAGAAAAAAAACTCTGAAAAAGTAAACATACTTTTTTTTCTTTTAAAGAATTCCCCTAATATATACATATATATTATAATAATAAGTAAATATATATATCAGTTTTTATATATATTTAATTGCATGGAAGCTTGTCTGCGACCGCAGGTTTCATGACGTTTAATAAATGAAAATCATCGGATTGAGAACGAAAGATATTGAAAAAATCGAAAAATACAAAATAACGTTAGAATTGTGTACAACTCTTTATGTGTATGATGACACATGCAAATAATATCTCTATAACGGATATTGAGCATTCTCCAAATTATATCGCATTTGGTCTGCCATAAACCCACGAAATATAATAGTGACGACCAACACTATCTATCTCTCTCTCTCTCTCTATATATATATATATATATATTGCACCACGAAGACGCACTCTCCTTTATGTATAAGGTGGTGTACTCGTGGTGTAATGGTTAAAGGGATGGACTGCGGAATCGTAGTAATGTTATATTTTGACTCGGCCCAAAATGCCATTCAAGGTGATGCACCGGAAGGAAGTAACACATTCCAATGGCAGTTAGGAGAGGAAATCGCGTGAGCGGAAATTGGCTGAGGAAATGGGACGAGCTAAAATATTACCATGGTACACTCATAGACTGATGCACCGGAAGAGAGTGACCAGTGAACTGTATGACAGTTATTTCCGCTTGATGACGATCAAACATGCGATTTCAAAGATCGAGTGGCCGTTGAACCATTATATAACTGAGTTGAGTTCCAGTCCGAGTGGAGGTTGCCAGTTGAGTTGAGGGCAGTTAAGTTCGGCAGGGGCAGTTCCAGTAGAGTTGGAGGCGGAGATAGATGAGATGTGGTAGGGAAAGCCACATCAGGCGGAAGGGGCCTTTGGGCCCTGATGAATTGGGGTCCAGAGAAGATGCTGATAAGATGCAGTAAAGGAAGCCAGCACCCATCAGAGTGGACCCCAAGGCCTCCGGTTGAGCATCAAGAGAACGAGAAAGACACACCGTTGACGGTCATAAGAGTGCAGGTCAAAATATTTCAGTTCTGTTTGGTCTCCAACACCCGCTCACAAGCAAACCTTCAACAACCCTTTCGAACCTTACAAATAAAGTGAGAGGCAAATATTTGTCCAAGAAGACTTCCTGCGTCGTTTATTACTGCGTCTGATTAATTTATTGCGTCAGTATGTGTCCTGCATGAACATTATATGTGTATATAAGCATATTTATTATGTGAGTATATAACAGTAAGCGAGTTCGAACTCCAGTCGCTCGATTACGTTCACTTTCAAACAAATACTTTTGAGGAAGGTATGAACCCTCTTATCCTCCCAGCTATGAGTTAAATAGTACCACTATTGTTCTTCTAGGAGAATGGCTTTGGCATTAAATAACCTACAAAGAGTTGATATGCCATTAAACAAAGAAATAAACCTTATATATATATATATATATATATACATACATGGTTAAAGCGGAATTGTAGTAAGCTAGTTCGAACTTCAGTCGCGCTATTATGTTCCTTTTCGGACAAATGCCATTGGAAAAGGTATGAACCTCCTTATACTCCCAGCTATGGGTTAAATATTACCACTACTGTTCTTCAATGAGGCTGGCTTTGGCATTGAATAAACTACGAAGGTTGATATGCCATCAAAACAAACTAAACCAAGTGTTAGAAAGGAAGTTTCGTAGATTAATCATAAAAAAGTTTCCTTTTTTTAGATGTAAAAAATACATTTTGCAACATGGAATGAATACATGCTCTTTGAAACATCCTGTAATATTTTAAAAAAAAAAATTAATGAGAATGTGTTCGTTTAAGCGGTCGATTGTGCTAACTATCCTCTTTTAAGATATGCAATCATTTTTGCCAATAGGATAATGGCGTCACTTCTGTGTGAGGTGTAATTTATTCAAAGATACTTTTCTCGAATGGAATAGTCAGTGTCAATTTTAAGCACTTGTTGTCTATTTTTAGGGACAGTTTTACAGCCGATCAAAGTAAGAAACCCTTTTAGTCTTGTCTTAACACTTTGGCGTTTTAAGTGTTTTGACAGAAAGAGATAGTGATATAAAAAATCATCTTCACTGTTCAGTTTGTGGGAAACACTTAATACATTTAACAACTTTAAATTCTCAACAATCAATACAGTGGAATTGATCCTGGGTAATTTAGGATTTGAAAAAAATCACTGCATTAAGTTTAAATTTATTTTTGTAATGACATTTTTTTCTTAACGACCACATAACTAAATAATTCAAAAGATAACGATTATATAGAATTAAAAAAAAAAAGAATAAACTCAATGTGTTGTCAGATTAAGGAAAAGCCTTGGTTTAGAAAATGAATAAGAAAGAAAATTACAGTGATTGCATTAAAATACTAATAAGAAAAAATTAAACGTTTTTTTAAACAATCCGATAAATCAAATGACGTAGCGGGTATTGATACGAAAAATCGATTGAGAAGGAAGAGCGCAAAGGGTAACTGAAGGTGTTTTAGCACTAATATCACTTCGGGAAAGGAATACGTTATTCTCTTCCCTATTTCATGGTTACAAGAAAAGATTAAAGAACACTATTTTCATACTACAACCAGAATTGAAGAAAGACAAATCTAAAGGGAAATCCACAGTCAACACATCATGGGTCATCATAGGAAGGTAAGGCTCACAACTCCCAATGCATTACACACTTACCTGAAGGTCTTATTACTAAATAATATAGAACACTGGTTTCTCTAGTCTTTGTTAGGTAATCCGTATAGGAGAAAGCCAAATCTAAAGTAAAATCCTTCACCAACACATTGTGGGTCATCATGGCAGGGTAAGGTTCACTACTCCCAAAGTATTGCTTACTTCTGTGAAGGTTTTATTGTTAAATAGTATAGAACACTGCGCTCGATAGTCTTCATAAAGCAACCAGTATGTGAAAAATACAGATCTAAAGTAAAATTCTCCGTCAACACATCGTGGGTTATTATAGCTGGGTAAGGTTCATTACTCCCAAGGTATTACACACTTTTGTGATGATCTGAGTCCTGAAGTTCAGTGAGAAAAAGACCAATGGGGTGGGGATAATATATCAAAGAGAAATGGATTTAAATGCTTTTATAATCTTTTAAACCTTTCTGTAAACTCGTCAGAATTTTAATTAATAATTACATTTTGTTCTCTTTTTTTTTAAATGTTTTAAATTTTTTATTTTAAACGTTTTCCTCTTGTTTGTATTTTGTCTATTTTGTGTGTGTTTGTTTTGATTAATCTTTGTCGTTCATAAAAGCAATTTACCATCGAATTACTTCCCCTTGGAGAGATTCTTCCTCTCTCTCTCTCTTTCCTTTTGCTTTCCTATCAGTTTGAGTAAAATTACATTTGCGATCGAAACAGTTTAGTTGCTCTTGCCTTAATGAAAATTCCTTTCTCCAGACAGCATTTTTTCAATACAAACTTGATATTTAGTTACCCAGCATCTTTTTATTTATTCATTTTTTTAAAATTTTCTTTTAATATTTTAAATGCTTTTTCAAGTTAAACGGTCTCATGAAAAGAATAACAAATTGATTTATGAGTGAGTGATTTTTCTTGTTTTTTCAATTAATACAATACAAAATTGAATTCATTTTAATTTGAGTCTTTGAAAAGTGTTTAATATTCTAGAGACATCGTCGAAGTTTTCAATACTGGGAAATTTTTCCTCGATATTATCATAATTGGACTGATCATTAAACTATTTTAATGATGTTTTTATATTCACTTTTCAAGTACTGGATAGCTATACTATTTTACTTTTTTACATTTGAAGTCTATCTTAATTTGAAACTTACATCCTCAATGTCATCGTGGCGTAATAGTTAAATTGATGTACGGCAAAATCGTAGTAAGAGAATTTAAATTCTCGTCGCGCTATTACGTTCACTTGGGGAAAGGTGTTAATCCTCTTATCTTTCCTGCTATGGTTTAAATAGTACCACTACTGGTCTTTTTCAAGGATGGCTTTGGCATAAATTAACCAATGGAGGTTTATATACCACCAAAAAAAGAAACCAATCAATGGCATTATCTAATATACGGAATTATGTTTTCTTATTCGCATGTCTCAGCAAAATACAGCCAAACCGAAAGCCTCAGTGACCTAGTATTTTGCATGACTCCACCACAATATCCAATGTAGACCATAATTTGAGGTGCCCGTAGTGTAATGGTTATCGTTGCAGGATATGGACACGGCGACACGAGTTCAAATCCTGGACCTGACTGCATTTCACATAGCACTGATACCCTGTGGAAAGGTATGAATCCAATTATTCTCCCTC
Organism: Sepioteuthis lessoniana; assembly: GCA_963585895.1. Lineage (NCBI taxonomy): Eukaryota > Metazoa > Mollusca > Cephalopoda > Myopsida > Loliginidae > Sepioteuthis > Sepioteuthis lessoniana. The sequence continues at coordinate 126,711,031 of OY757904.1, read as the reverse complement.
CAGCTATGGGTAAATAGTAGGGCAGACTAGGTTCTTCAGCCTTGGTGAGGCAACAAGTCTAGGAGAACGAAAACTCTGAATTCAAACCTATTAAACTCCGTTTAAAAATTGACCTTGTGTCATATCCTGCCCGATCGGAGGGGTTGGTAAATAGGATAATTTGAAATCACTGCAGGCCACGGGTCCTCAACTTGCGGCGCACAGGTCGCATGCAGCTCTTGGTGCTCATCGGTGAGTTCCAACACCCAACTTTCATAGTTTTCTCTTCGGCATTAAAACTACATATGGAATACATTGATCTTCAGGGTTCAGAAATATGAAGACCATGTTTCTTGATTGCCATATTCTCAATTTCTTTCAGTAACCCCGTGATGCCATCTGGACAAGACCTCAACATTATCACTCACCCTCTGTATGTATTGAGCATGTTTGACACTAAATACCACTGTGAACAGTTGTACACAAAAATGAAGCATTTCAAAAGTACCCTGCTTTCGCTACTGTCAAAATATTACTTGATTGATGCGTTCCTTCTGTAAACCATTAAATTCAACCCAGATATTACATATTTTTGTGATTGAAAACTGCGTCATCCGTCTCTTTAATAAATGATGATTGTTACGTTGTTAATAATGGTTCTTTTTTCTGTTTTTTTTTTTTTCAAATTGCAGGCCTTGACCCTACTTGAATAAAACTTTGTGGCCCTCGGGTTGTAATGGTTAAGGGCTCCTGCAGTAGATCATCAAATGGCAAAATAGGCCATTTCTGATCAAAAGAAGGGGTAGAAATTTTAATATGAATTGTAAAAATAGTAAAAAAAGACCATATTAAATCCATATTTTTCACATAGCAAGTTGGGTGAAGGCCTCACGAAGTAGTGGCTAAAGTAACTGTGACCTGAATGAAGGTTAATCTAAGCTTCATAAGTAGCTATTCTAATTTGACTCTCTACAGTATCCATCGATAAAATGTTAATATTTAGTATTTAATAAGAATTATCCTAGAAGCAAGCCGTGTGTAAAATAACGCTAAAGTTCGTTTGAAAATTTCAAAAAGGTGGGATATTTTCTAAATTACTTAATTTGTTTCAATCATGCTTAATCCTATTTGAAGCAGTTAACCCTCAAATTGAATGAAGCAACAGATACGTGGCAGTGATGGAAAATCAACAGTTTTGTTGGCTGGTTTGTTAGTTGGATGTTTCGTTTACCGCACGTCTTCTCATGCAGCTTTATCTAATGCCAAATTTACTCTTTTTACGCAATCATATCGTTTCAACAAATGATCATTTGCAAACAATGATATCTTCAAGTAACTATTCTTAATACAAAAAATGAGTACACAATTTTATAGATCCGAGTTACTTCTTACTTAACATCAACAATTATAATAATTATATAAATAATAATAATATTGTTACGATCAGTTAGAATACTCGGAAGGTTCCTGGAGACGTGACGAGACTTGCTGTCACTCAAACTCCTGTGAAAGCCCACAAACTAAAGCTAATGAGGAAAATTCTCGAGAAAATAATAATAATAATAACCATACGAACAAATGGTATATGCATAACCCTGCATCTGTCTCGGAAAATGAGACGCACAAACTCCTCTGAGATTTGGAGATACAAACGGATCACCTAATCTCGGCCAGACCTCATAATAGGCAACAACAAAAAAGAGAACTTGCAGAATTGTAAACCTTGCTGTCCCGACTGACCACAAAGTAAAATTGAAAGAAAGTGAAAAGATAGATACGCACCTCGACCTTGCAAAGGAATTTAAAAAAACAAACAAACTGTGGAACATGAAAGTGATAATTATACCAATTGTAATTGGTGCTCTTAGTACAGTCACCAAAGGATTAGTAAAGGAACTGGATGACTGGGAAATTAGACGACGAGTAGAGGCCATCCAAACTAATGTATTGTTGAGAATACTGAGGAGAGTCCTGGAGACTTGGGGAGATTTGCTGTCTATCAAACTCCAGCGAAAGACCATCCGCTAACGTTCGGGTGAAAAGTCTCAAGGAGTAATAATATTAAGAAGAAAAACGGAAGAAGCTGGGAAAGGTGAAGTTGAAAGAGATACCGGTTATGGTTGGAGAACTTTTAATAGGCCCCAGTTGCTAGGAAAAGACACAGAAGGAATCGGAGATCAGAATATGAATCGATAGTATTCATCTCAGAGCCGTTAAAATCAGCTTGAATACTCAGAAGAGTACGAGAAACTTGAGGAGACATGCTGTCACGGTGACACCAGTTAAAAACTACCGGTTAAAACTTATATGAAAAACTTTTAATGATGATAATTTGTTTCCCCGGAGATATATGGTTTCAAGTATTCCTACCCAATAATGATAATTTATAAACATCTGTTGACTCACAGATATCATTTTGGGTCAGAGTCAAGTTGGGAGTTATGGCTATAAAAATTACGGCACGCTCTTCAGAACTCTGGAACAAAAGCTTCACCGCCAGAATTCGTTTAGGGTCATATGGTGAGGGAACCCTACCCCTTTTTAAGGCATGCCAGTGTATTCTAAACCCTACTAACAGGGCGAATACCAAGAAGAGAATGATTTTTAAAATATTTTTAATGATTAAGAAAATTTGAGAAATGATGCGCCAAGTGGGTTGAATTGCGAAATGAATTTGTGGAATAGCATGTACGTTTTATAGTTTTAGGTCTTTTTGTTTGTTTTTGATCGAACTGGCAATCTTTCAGTTCGTCTTTCTAAATGTAGTTTTTTTTTTTTTCTGTCTGGATTTCCCAAGAACAACCCTCGCTCAAAAGTGATCAGTTTGGAACTTTCTCAAGAAAAAAGAAAACACAATCTATTGAAAATGATAAGGTAACTCATAATAATAAAAATATTTTCCCAGTTGTTTGGATACTTCATTAATTAAATTAGACCGTTGTGGCTAAAAACATTACTTTGTGTCTACAAGGATATTCTTAGGTAATCTAATTCCAAAGAAAGCCATATGCTGGTATTCGAAATAATCTGATTTATTCGGTAAATATGCTTATTGATATCGAAAAAATGTTTTAAAACTATACCGACAGAAAATAAATTGCAGCATCCTGAAATGCAATACGGATTTTGATTGGTTTGGTTACTTCGTTTAATGCCATATCAACCTTGTAGAACGCCAGTGATAATATTTCAACTGGGGTACGAACTCGTATACTTCGAGTATACAATCCTGCACTGTAGCGATTACACTACAGAGATTCCATAAGTATTTAATGCCCAAAGCTACTATGAACTAGGCTACTTGTCCTCAAAAGACCTAGGGGTATATAAAATCAAATAAAAGGTAGTGATATATTAAACTAGTATTAAAAATGACCAGCAAAACCAGTTAAACTAATGCAGTAAGATATTTATTAACTCAGAACTTCCAACGTGGGTGGAAGAAAACCTTATTCACTTGAGAATTAGATCCTAAGAGCAGATTTTTTTTGGGAAGAAGCTGTTTGAACAGAAGTTATTTCTGGTTCGGGTAAGATTCAGAAAGAGCGAATGCTGTTCTCCAGGGATGACAAAATGAGTTCTCACCAAAAAGTCGCAAATAAGTGGAACCAATGAATACAGCTCATGTGAACATTTTCCAAAAATGATCTAATTGAAGAGGGATCAACGCGTTACATTACAGCGACTAAAAAATAACTGAAGGGAGAAGAAGCTATCTTTTTTTTTTTACCGTGGTCTCGCAATCAGTTTTGCACTCGATCAAGATGGACAAAAAAGTATCTCCATGGATTTTACAATCTATATAATCATAATCATTCAAAATACAGAACTATCTTAACCGCTAAACTGTCTATGCTATGTATTCATAAGGAGACTGAATGGTGATGATACATCTTTAATCGTGTAACCTGCGCTTGTGTTTATCTATATATACAATAATTTACTGTAATCTAGACAAAATTACCGTTACGTTTAATTCAGAGTTATTTGAAAAATATTCAAGTCATTGCAATGTTTATTTTCGTTGAGTATATTTGAATATATTTTGCAAATAGAATATATTTCTTAAATCACGAAACGTATTCATTATTATACATATTTACCAACCCCTCCGCTCGGGCAGGATATGACACAATATACCTGTTGCATATTATCATTTTGTGCTTTGACAATTCATCCTTCTGGCATTATTTTCTGTTCCAATTCAATTTCTCCCTTGAGGTTTCCCCTTATTCTATTTACCAACCCTTCCGCTCGGGGAGGATATGACACAAGGTCAATTTTTAGGTTTGAATTCAGAGTTTTCCTTCTCTTAGACTAGTTGCCTCACCAAGGCTGAAGAACCCAGTCTTTCCTACTATTTAACCATAGCTGGAGAGAGAATAATTGGATTCATACTTTTCCCAAGGGTATTAGCGCTATGCGAAATGTAATCAGTCTCGTCCGGGATTTGAACTCGTGTCGCCGTGTTCATTTCCTACGACGATAACCATTACACCACGGGCACTACTTGTATTCACTATTATATATTTATAAAAAGAGATCGAATAGAAACATGATAAATTACGTTTGATAAACGAATCAATCCTATAGATCGGTAACAATTAACAAATCTACAATGCAAAGATGAATATAAAAAAGTATACATTCAGCACAGAAATAATGTCAATAATAATTCCGTCATAACGATAATAAGAGCAAACGTAATAACTGAAAATGATCCACTAGGTCACCTCATACGATGACAATGATGTAACTAGTAATAGTAGCACAATCAAGACAAACCTTTTATATAATACTAATAAAAACATTTTTGATATAAGATAATTTTCCTTTTATAAGAATATCACATTTAATAAAGTTGACTTTACAAATAACGAAAACATTAAATACTTAGTTTGGTTCCTTTGGTTTCTTTGCTTAATGGCATATCAACCTTTGCAGGTTATTTAATGCCAAAGTCATTCTCCTAGAAGAACAGTAGTGGTACTATTTAACCCATAGCTAGGAGGATAAGGGGGTTCGTACCTTTCCCAAGGGTATTTGCCCGAAAGTGAACGTAATAGCGCGACTGGAGTACGAACTCGCGTACTACGATTCCGTAGTCCATCGCTTTAACCATTACACCACGAGGACACCCCCAAATACTTAGTTAAGATTTTTGTCGCCAACGGTTGACATAGTAATATTTTTTTTGTTATTTCTTAAAGTAACTCAATGTAAGGCATTTTCCTTTTGGGCGTTCATTGACCAATTCAGTATTAATATATTAAATATTATTCTCTCAATTTACTAAGGTTTAAAAAATCATCTGTTTCCGAAAGGGTAAAGAATAGTTCTAGAATTTTACGTGAAAGATGGCCAAAATAAAGTCCTTTTTACCGGCGTCCTATTTACTTCCGTATAAATCTAGTACAGTTACACTTGTAATCAGGTTCAGTGTGATTGAAAATATAACACGTATATTTTGTACTAATCGGTTGCTTTAAATTTCATTTTGAACTGGAGGACTCGAAATAGGTAGAAATTATTGTCAAACATGATCATTTCTATGATTGATGCTTTTTTTTAAAAAAAGATCTATATCGAATTTTTATGTCACTAATTGTAGTTTGATGGTGGGCGTATAAAAAGTTGTAAACTCTTGTTAGTCTGTTCTTCACTTGCAGCTTAATGATCACAACCATGAATTAAATACAATCTACTGAGAGCGTTGAAAAGTTCTCGGATCAACCCAAAAAAAGAATGACAAGTTGTAATTTGATTTCTTTATCAAACAATCTACACAATTCAATAATTATTATAGGTGAGTTTCTCACACCAGAGTGAATGGTTTATTTTTCAGTAAAGTTTAAGTGACAGCAAGTCTCAGCAGGTTTCCCGGGATTCTTCAAAATAGTCTGACTGATTTTAACAGTGCTTTAGATTATATCGATTCTTCCTCTGAAGACCAGTTCCACCAGTCTCTGTTTCAGGCCATTTTTGGGACCATTCCAAGGAATCCAAATAAGATTGGGATTACTGTCAGCTTCATGCTCCTCAACGTTTTCATCTGTTTGGTTTATTTGTTAATGTTTACATTTTTTTCTTTTCACTCAATGGTCCGTTGGAACGGCAAAATCTTATAAACTCTACAAATAATTTACAATTAAAGGCATTTGTATCCACACATACAGAAGAGACAGACCAAATACTTCTGTAGAATATTGATAGGATGATCCCTTTGGCATTGCACATAAGTTGCGTGTGGGGGTGGGGCATAGCAGGAAATGCACTCGTATCCGAAAGTAAACTGGACGCAATATGTTCCAGAAAGGAAATGCCGAAGAATTTCCGTGGGTGGCATAATGGGAAATACATTTGTTTTCTAAAGTAAACCTCTCGCTGGTAGTTCTCCAGCGAAAATGTCACATAAGTTGCAAGCGTGGCAGAACAAGAAGTGTCGCTGTCTCCTAAAGTAAACAGGACGCAGCAGAAATTCCACGTAAATTGCGTGGGCGGCATGCTAGAAGAAAGCATGTCCACGTGTAGGTGGGAGGTGTGACCACGAAGATTTGCGTGGGCATCCGGAAAATAATATAAAACAGGGAAGATTTTGACCCGAGTAAAACGAAACAGAAATGTTGAGAGGTTCCACACAAGAACCACACTGTGACCCTTGTGTGTGTGGTTTCCGACTCTTTCTCCTTCTACTCATGTATACATTACTGTTAATAAAAAGATTTAAAAAATGGAGAAGATTATATCTTTATCATCAGTGTTGCTGTCTTTGCAATACAACATTTCTAGCAGCTGATTTCCCTTAAGTAAGTATTAACGCTAATACGAGGGTCTATAAAAACACTAAAGCAATGGTCCGTTGGAACGGCAAAATCCACCAAATCATGTGTTATTTTTTCGAGTTAATCAACAATAGGGTTGGTCTTCTAGCCAGAATTGGGTAATACATTTTTATCTCAAAGTTCCAAATATTTTTTACCTCTCATTTTCTTGAGGATATTTGTATATATAACATTTTTCGTTGGAGTCAAATTTTAGTTTCTTAAAAAATAGTTTGTGGATCCCGTTTTCTAGCAAGTCATGTTGACTCTTGTATTCCTTTTGTGTCAATTGGTTCATTCGCTTATTATGGGATTGATTGTTGTAGAAAGAGTAGTATGTAGTCCTTTGTTAATTTCTTGGGAATGAAAACTGAGTCCCATATATTTTGTATGATGAGTTCAGTTTAGTTCATACATCTTGAATTTGGAAGGCTTTCTTTGTACTTCTCTTTTCTATGACTATATAAGCCAAACATTAGCCATTAGCGTTAACCCAGACTACTTTCAAAGTAATAAAAACCGTCGTCAACAATTACTTTTTCATACGATCTTTATTTTCCTCTATTTCGCCTACTCCGTACCAGGTGTCCTCTCATTTCCTTTTCCTCGACTAAATCATCACCGCTACACTGCTTGACAATTCTCTTCTTAATATGCCCAATAACATTAACTTTGATGTGCTATAGGATTAATATATATATATATATATATATATATATATATTGATAGATCTGCCTTTGTATACACTTTATCAATAACCTCTTCACCACAGCTGTTAATACCAACAACTAATTCACTAAGCACTTATTTCGAACGCCCCTCCAACGTCTATACATTGATAAAAGATAAAATAAAAAAAATCAGTCACAGACAGAATCAATACAGCAACGTATATGGACACAACTTTATCTGAATCCTGTTCCGAGATGCGAACAAGTTGGTCTTCATTCAATCAACCGAAAAACTAATTAGATTTTATGTACGGCAGATGTAACAAAACAGGGACGTTGCAAATTAAGGCTATCACCCACCCTCTATAACCCCGTTTATTCTTCTATTTGGCCATCACCCTCCCCTTCTCACACCGCCTACGAATCCGAGATTCGCTTTTGAGCAGCACATATCATTTGAAATCGTATTCTTTATAAATGTCTGGAATTACTGTAGGCAGTTAGACACTCAACGATATTCTACGTAATTTTCTCTAGTTCCAGACATTCTCAGTAATTATTGACAATATTCTTGGGGAGAGAAGATCAGTAATTCCACTCGAGGATTTGACAGTATGACTCGTTACCACAAATTCATCTTAAGGAAGGAAATGTCACTTTTCTTAGTACGAAACTGCTGTATAAAATAATCCGTTCACAGTGGTTCTAACAAATTAACAAATGATGCCATTGTCAGCGAGGAAAATTCCTTGTACGTTTTCTAGTAAAATAAAAAGAATACATGATATGTTACAGAGGCATGTTTCACAGTCGTCTTTTACCATGATTAAACTTGAGAAATACAAACAAAACTATTTTGGTACCGAAAATTTATTCGAAAAATCAAGTGACTAATTACTTATAAAATCTAGCATCGAATGATATAAGGAATCCTCTTGGTTATTTGACCAGTAGAATTTGTTTTACGATCAAGTGCCAGATGTCGGTGTTCAAACCGACATAAAAACCAAGAATCTAAATGCGCATTTTTTTTTAGGCTGTCATCCATCACCATTCACTTGACCAGTCAGCTGGGGCTGTAGAATACACCGACTGCACCTCTGCAGAGGGGTAAGACCCCCCCTAACGAGTGTCCTGGATATGACACTAAACAATCTGATGGTGAGGTTCCAGCAATGCTGGAGCTTTGGGGAATGTGGAGTACCCCTTCATTGCCATTGCTCCCAGGTCCACTCTGGCCCGGAGTGGTAGCACCTGATAAGGGTCCTATCTATGGGTTAAATAGAATTAACAGCATACTTATGCTAAAATGAATTGTTTGAGTAAAACTGAATAGTTTGAAATAGAAATGACTTTTACAATTAAACCGTAATTACATTTAAACTGCGTGCTTATGCTTAATAGAATTATTTGAAATAGAACTGTTTTTCGACATTAAAACTGTATTTACACTTAACCGAATTGTTACATACAACTGCTTGAATAGTTAGAAATGGAAATGTTTTTGACCATTAAACTGTGTACTTATGCTAAACTGAATTGTTTTAAATAGAACAGATTATTTACATAAAAATAGATTTGGCGTTAAATAACCTACAAAGGTTGATATGCTATAAAACCCAACAAACCAAACCATCACCATTCACGTGATGTGAAATCAAACAAACTCCTTCAGGAATTCTACTCGGGTCATCAGTAGAGTAATACTAACGATAAATCTAGGTACCAAGTCATCATGACTATTTAATAATAATTTATCTCGACCAAGCACAAAGCTAAAAATATGAGGAATCATGGGTAATTCGCCAAATCTTAATCGTTGAAATTCTACTAAATGTTGTGCTTTTAAAAAATGTTCAAACATCTCCATGTTGGAATTTTATAACAATAATTCTATCTAATTAATCTTATCGATGGTTATCTATGTACACGTTATCAATAAATCAATAATTATTATTGATAATTTTTATACTTATCTATATATTCATTATCTAGAACGACACTTCCATCTAATTTATCTAATCTTATAATGTTATTAAACTTACATTTGAGAATTCTCTAACGAGAATTTTAGTTACCAAGTTATCAATAAAATAACTTGATAATAAAATTACTTCAGTCTGGTACAAGGCTTAAAGTGTAAGGATTCAAAAATGATTTGCTAAATTTTAATCTCCGGGGTACTTCCTAATTTGTGCTTTTTAAATTCTATCGTGTTGTATAGTGGCTCGTACCACGTGACTTCCGGTATTGCAAAAGTATAAAAGACGCCGTGTCTCGTAAGCACCGAGGGGCAGAAGCAAAAAGAGAAGCAGAGATACAGCCTGAAAGGACGTTGGTCATTAGTAAGACCAACTTCGGACGTAACCTCAACAGTGCGAGATTTATAATACTAGTCGGACTGTATCACTTAAGTTAATAAATATTTAACTCTATTTCACTGAATATATTTTCCTTAACACGATACAACAAATCCAGTGTCTAATTTCATGACCTCTTCCAACGGATAATTTTCACAGACTAATCCATTGCTTAATTTTAGGAATTTTGATACCTAATTTGAGCAACTCTAGGGAATGCTTAAATTTTGGTAATTTGTTAAACGTTTATTTTTATGTTTATAACAAGAAGTGTTGCAGTCTCCTAGATTAAACAGGACGCAGGTTGTTACCCTGCAGAAATACCGCGTAAATTGCGTGGGCGGCATGCTAGAAGGAAACGTGTCCACGTGCAATGTGTAGGTGGGAGGTGTGACCACAAAGATTTGCGTGGGCATCCGGTAAATAATATAAACCAGGGAAGATTTCGACCCGAGTAAAACAAAGCAGAAATGTAGAGAGATTCCACCCAAGAACCACACTGTGGCCCTTGTGTGTGTGGTTTCCGACTCTTTCTCCTTCTACTCATGTGTACATATCTGGTAATAAAAATGAAAAAAATGGAGCAGATTATATTCTTATACATCAGCGTTGCTTTCTTTGCAATACAAGATTTCTAGCAGATGGTTTCCCTTAAGTAAGTATTACTACTATAACGATGGTCTATAAAAACACTAAAGCAATGGTTCGTTTACCTGATAGTGACACATTTATTCTTTATTGTCATTAACATTATTATTATTCATAATCTTTCTGGATTTTATGCAACAGACATTAACAGAGCACAAAAAAGAACATGGTTTCACACTCTAAAAAAGACAAGATGAAGACGACATCCAGCAGACGATATTATTAATGGAGATTACACAGATGATCTAGCACTTCTTGCAAATACACCTGCTCAAACCAAATCTCTGCTTCATAGCCTATAGCAAGCAGCAAGAAGCATTGATCTCTATGTTAACAGATAAAACATAATTTATCCGTTTAAATTTTCTCCTTAATAAATGGCAAGTCTCTGAAATTAATAGACCAATTCGTATAACCCTGTGGTAATATCTCATCTATAGAAGGTGACGTCAACACACGCATAGGCTGCTATTTACAAGTTATCAACAATATGGGAATTATGAAAATTAGACTAAGCTGTAGCCGAGTCAGTACTGCAGTAGTATTGCATCACTAAGACTCTAATGAAACGTTTGTGAAAAAATCTAAATTGGAACTACACAAGTATGCTACCAGCTGTTTTAAACAAATTCTAGAAGCATCACAAAAAACAACTGTTGCTCAGCCATTTGCCTCCCTTCTAGCAAATAAAGGAAAAAAGTAGAGCAAGACCAGTTGGTTACTGATTGAGAATTAGCGATGGACTCATAAGCAAATTGCAAAAACTTAACATTCATCAGCTCTATGAAAATACTTGTTGCCATCTTGAGGACTTACTGCTTGAGATGCCAGATTGGGACGAATGGTGGGGGAGAAAGAAAAAAGGTAGTGAAAGATAGTCAACGAAATCAGTGCTAGAGGCACACTTTTATGATGATGAGGATGATGACCGAATGTCTAATTTTTGAAAGTTTTCTAATTCTTCATGTTTAAAACTGTCTAATTACCCTTCCAAGCACTATACTTAGAGCGTAGTTCTAAGAACTATTGACAAAGCCATATTTTAGGAACTATACCCAATAATTAATTTCAAGAAGTTTAAACAACGCTTAATTCTAGGAATTCTACTTGGTGGTGATTAAGTTAAAGGAATAGTTCCAATGATTAATTTTTGGAACTTTACCCAATGCTCAATCTAGACAATTTGACCCTAGTTGCCAAAATTTAATGATTCAATTTCCGTTGTATTAGTCATCATTATTCAAGCCACTCTTGTTTGGTATCTTTAAGACATGGTTGACTTAGGATTATCTTTCATGAGGGTTGAGCTCTCTATGCAGAACTACTAGTTTGTGAGTCTAGCTCGTAAACCATTACTCCACGGTGAGACATCTATTGTGGTATTATGTTAACGATATTTTGCGGTCGTGTTTGGAGAGTAAGACAGGAGATGGGAGCAAGTACGTATTTATAACCAGCTTGATTTGCTTTGAGGATCATTTTGCACTTTCTCTTGTTTTTTTTTTGTTTTTTTTTTTAAAGAGGCGCTTTGATACAATGATGTCAATTATTGTACAAGAAAAGCTGATGCACAGTTTGCTGCGGTAATAGGCGAGGTAGAGATGATAGCGTGATATTCTTTTATTTTCGGGTGATGAGCAATAATTATGTCTCTAGCTGGTTAAGAAGATGATGAACCCAGATTAGGATGTCAGGGAGCATATTATTTTGTTTTGTTATGAAGCAGATGAAACATTACTGGATGTTATTCGGGCTTCGACTCTGATCACTAATGAGCACATACATATACGCACGAACAGAAACACAGAATTTGATTATATATATATATATATATATATATATATATATATATATATATATATAGAGAGAGAGAGAGAGAGAGAGAGAGAGAGAGAAAGAGCGAGATTTATATATGTGTGTGTGTGTGTGTATGATTATGTGCATGTATATCTTCAAGAGAAAAAAAAAAGTAAAAGATACAATCAAAATTTCTCAAATCTAAAAAAATACTGTAAAATTAGTTCAAAATAACTTATAAAATCATTTATGAATTTTTAATTCAAACAAATGAGGTCTGGGAAATAATATGATTAATTAGCACATACAAGTAGCTGCTAATACAATTTAGTTATTTTGAAATATTAAACACTCGCATATATATATATATATATATATATATATATACGCACACACAGACAAGGGTCATTCAGTGATGAAAAAAACATTTTTTTTTAAATTCTATTTCATAAATGTAAACGCTGAATTATCTGGAATTGCTTTATAGCAAAACTGAATTCCGTAAAAATATTTGTTTTCAATCCATTCTAAAGGACGGCAGATTAAACAGAGAACTCGTAGTTTGAATAGAGTTCTGTCATCAGATTTTGGGTGGCAGAAAATTGCAGGCCATATTGAATTTATTGAAGAATGTGATATTCTTACGGAGAATCATATCTTAGTTTAAAAAGAAATATTTACAAAAGGGCTAAACATTAATTTGCCACTTCAACCCTGAATCAAAAAGACAGTACATGGTGAAAAAATACATTAACTCTTCGAGACAAAAAGTGTTCCTGGCGTAGCGGTCAGAGAAAAAAAAAATAATGCTTTCTTCTAGGATATTAAATGACATATCACTATCAATTTCTTTTAAAAAGTGCAACGGCAAACAATGCTTCTTATTGAGAAATCCTGAGGCAAATTTTCCCTTATTCATTGAATAATCCACATATATGGTATATATTGAATAATCCATATATATATATATATATATATATATATATATACATAAATGGTATATATTGAATAATCCATATATATATATATATATATATATGGTTAGAATAACCATAATAAGCAAAAGCAAAAGTTGACAATAAACATAGCGTCCTTAGCATTTCGTGAAAGTCCCGTAAAGTACTGTCTGAATTTATGACTGTTAGAATTCAGATGTTGGTTAGATATTATCAGAACATTGTATCTTCAATGTTTACGTGTCTCTTCTTTTTCAGTGAATTATATATATCATCATCATGTCGCGTGGTGTATTCAATTAGACTTTTTTGTACAGGCATTTAAAATTGTCGTAGACTATTGAAAATTCACTATGTTATTGCTATACATCTTATGAGATGACTGACCAATTTTTATGATCTCAGGTTCAAATTAACAACCACAGCAGCAATAAGAATAAACCCTACTAAAGCCTGATTGTCACAGCTGGTGAATTTCAAAAATGCAATCTGGACGTGAGGACAGTTTAGAAGAACGATATGCAATAAAATTCTGTTTTAAACTCGAAAAAAAAATCACAGAAACGTATGGAATGCTTCAGACTGCTTTTGGAGCATCTTGCATGAATCGAGCATCAGTTTTTGAGCGGCAAAAGAGATTCCAGGAAGGCAGGGAGTCTGTGAGGGATGATTAAAGGTGTTGGAGGAGTAAGCAAGTTAATACACCAGAGCTTATTGGCCAAAGGGTTGGGGTTAGGGTTACTATGTTGAGGTTTTAAGGGAGTTCAGGAGGAGATTCCGTCGGAAGAGGCCAGCACTCTTCAAATCGGGTCAGTGGCATGTCCACCAGGACAATGCACCAGTCCACAACTCCGACCTTGTCAAAGACTATTTGACCAAGATGGGCATCAAGACAGTTCCTTAGCCTCCCTATAGTCCAGACCTTGCTCCCTGTGACTTTTGGTTATTCCCTAAGCTCAGAAGTTGTCGTTATGAGACAATTGAGGAGATGAAAGAGGCTGTGACTAAGGTCATTGACACGCTCACACAAGAGGACTTCCATGGGGCCTTCCAGAAGTCGTTAGAACGGTACAACAAATGTATGGCAGCCGGAGGAGATTACTTCGAATGGGACAAGAGTTTCATGTGTGTACTTTAAATATAAGTGCCCAAACGAAAAAAAGTCTGGAAACTGATGATCCTCGTATATATATATATATATATACTTAAAAAGAAAAAGTACTAAACAAAGAAATTTGAGTTTCTGTGTATACTGTTAAAATTTTAGATCATTTGAACGAGAATTGGTCAGATTATTTGATAAAGAAATGATAATTTTTCTGAAACACCTTGTAAAATTAACGCTTATTTTTTTGAAACTTTAGTTTAGGTGCAAAAGTTTTTATCATAGATGTCAAAATTTAATGAATCCGTTTTTGCAGCATTTATCATTACTACAAACAAATCAGTGTTGGAAATGAGAAGTCTTTGAGAAGAGGACACTGAATGAGGACTAATTATCTCTGTTTTTTGAACGAGTTTCTTCATTAGAGGTATCTCGTCCAACAGATGCTTGAAATGAAGGGGACTCATTTGTAAGTAGTGATAGTAGCACAAAGTCATGCACATTGATCATAACGCTCCATCACATTTCAAGTTTATGCAAAAAAGGAGCCGCACGTAACACACTCTTATGAGCCGAATATGTACTCTCCACAAATCATTCCTGTTAGTAATTTTCAGTATGCACACAAACAGATGACGTGGACTGTACAAAAAGAAAAGTTATCATTTGCGATACTGGTTGAGACAGGCGGTCGGAGAGGCTCAATCCAGTCAATCAACTATCATCATCATCATCATGTCGGGCTGGTAGCACGGATATCCCTGACCCTCTCTCGCCACTCCTCCCTATCGTTCATCGCCCCAGGCAGGTCTTCAGGACAACATCCCGTATCCTCACATAGCTGTTGAATGTATGTTCGTGCTGGTCGTCCTGCTTTTGCACGGCTATGTGTGGGGGTCCATAAGAGTATATATATATATATTATACAAATATATATGTATATATATTTTTTTTCTTTTTCTTCCTTATAACTCGAAATCTTTCTCGATAAACAAACGTAACATAAATTCTATACAATATTCCTAATAAGTCAGATGACGTAATTTAAAACAACAAACGCTGATTCACCAATGAAACGGCCAACCTTTTCTTATTATACAAATTTTCCCCTAGGTTTTTGTATTTTGCATTTTTAAACCTCCATCGTTGGCTTAAAATCGCTAATATCACCCCTCATGGTTCTGATGATGGTTTAGTAGAAGCTAAACGCTATAATGTCGACCTCAATAAATTTCTCCTTCCACTTGGATCGTTCTTTTCTACATATATATATATATATATATATATATAAAGAAATCTATATTTTTATGAAAATATATTATATATATATATATATATATATATATATATAGAGAGAGAGAGAGACATATTATACTTATATATAAATGTAAATAGATATATTAACATGAATATATGATTAAATATAAACATGTGTAAGTGTGTGTGCAAATGGTGTATCATTGATATAGAACACTACTTAATAATACTGCGTCATTTGGTCCGCCATAAACCCACCAAGTGAGCTAGTAAGAACCATAAACCTATATATATATATATATATAGAGAGAGAGAGAGTGAGTGAGAGAGATAGTCGGGTGGTGAGGATCTGACTTGAAATAGCTCATGAGGTTTGATATGCCATCAATGCAAATACACAACCCAAATTATCAGATGAGCACGCACACACAATTATCTCAAACTATCCTATACCGTCAAATGCGCCATCTAGTATTGGGATCAGTCGTCATTAATGAAATTTTCTTTTCTGTTTGTTACAAAATCTGTATTGATATATTTTTTGTATTTATTGACACCGATCTGCAGACAAATCTCTCTGATCTCATTACAACCAGAAGCACGTAGTTCCTTAACTTGAACATTTTGCTATCATATTTACGATTAGTTTTATGATTTTTAAAAATATTTCCCTTTTCAAATCTTTCATTTCATTTATAGTATCACCAGCCGACTCGTTTTGTGTGTCAATAGGCTTTTAAACTGAATGTCTCATAAAAATAAAACATAACAAATCAGAAAAGTAATAGTTATAATTATATAACGAACAAAATAAAAGAAAGAAAACTTAATAGAATAAAAGATTTCTATAAATAAAATCACCCAAATAATAAAATTGAATCAATTAATGGACTTTTCTTGTCAGTCGCGGATGATTATCCGAAGTTGTAGAAGTAACAATGGAGACAACTTTGTTGCTTTTGTTAAACTTTGTGTTAATGCCAATTTAATGTGGTAGAATCAAAATTTGATTGAATCAATCAAACGCTGATCCCCTCAATGTTCATCCACTGTTCAATCCCTTAGAATTAAAATGTTTCTGTTATACAGGGTGATTTAAAAGAATGTTAACATTTCTTTATCATGAAAAGATTTTGGTGTCTCTACCTGTTCAACATCCCTGTTAACAAATAATTGGAGGTGCCCGTGGTGTAAGGGTTATCGTCGAAGGAAATGAACACGCCGACACGAGTTCAAATCCTGGACGAGACTGATTACATTTCACATAGCACTAATACCCTTGGGAAAGGTATGAATCCAATTATTCTCCCTCCAGCTATAGATAAATAGTAGAACAGACAAGGTTCTTCTGCCTTGGTGAGGCAAGTAGTATAGGAGAAGGAAAAATCTGAATTCAAACCTGTTAAACTCCGCTAAAAAATTGACCTTGTGTCATATCCTACCCGAGCGGAGGGGTTGGAAAATATGGTTAACAAATTATTGGAAACTTCATCAGGTTAACTCCATCATATCAATTCTACTTTTTTCACGTAGACATTTCCATAAAAATATCAACGTTTTTTAATCACTGGTGGGAGATTGAAGAAATATTTCAATAAGGATGATAAACATATGGGCACAGTTTGAAATGATATCATGAATGTACTCCCATAAGGGTATTAACATTTCTTTCTTAAAAGCCGCCCTATATAATCCTTTTGCTACTATAGAGGATCTATTTTTGTCATTTTTGGTGTCACCATTGATAAAATAACATTTTTATTCTTAGTTGAATGTCCAGTTCTAACCTACATACAGGAGCACTGCGCCGATACGAGATATAGCCCTGAGGATCTGCCGAAAGCAATGGACGATAGGGAGGTGTGGTGAGAGACGGTCAGGAATATCCGTGCTGATAGCGCGACATGATGATGATGATGATTTACTAAACTTAGACTTATAATTAAACCCTGAAATAGTCGTTTCTCAGGTTTGGTTTTGGTTTTGGTTTTATGGCATATCAACCATTGTTGGTTATTTAATGCCAAATCTAATTTTAAACATATGATTTGTAAACACATTTTTAGCTACTCTCAGTTAAATGATCAAATAGGTGTATTTCTAACGATTAAATTTAGCATAAGACAATAGATTTAAATATTTTCAAGTATTGCCCTGTATCGCTAACAATTCAATTACACATTAAGTAAAAGGAAAGTAAAGTTAGCGACCGTAGTCGAAGGCGACGAAAAGGCTCCCTTTTCAATAGCTACTACACCGAGGTCAAGGGAAGGGCGCTACTCCTTTCCCTGAATTGCTCCACTTTAACCTCGATAGGTACATCATATTGCTGAGTGTTAACAAGGAGGTATCAAGTAACATTTTTAAAGTCTTTGGTATGACGTGACCTGGGATTGAACCCAGGTCTCCTGGACCATTAGCGAACACTCTACCCTCTAGGCCAATGATCCGGTTATAATTACACATTAGTCCTTGTTTATACCGAGGTAAATGACCTAACATATCTGTTTCTAAGAATTCAATTTAGCATAAGTTATTTGTTTGCACTCACTTTAAATTATTAGTCATAAGTAATTTGTTTTCACAGTTTAAATGCCGAACAGTTCTATTTGATAGGACCCTATAAAGGTGCTTTCATTCCGGGCCAGAATGGACCTGGAAGCGATGACAAGGAAGAGATACTCCACATTCCCTAGAGCTCCTGCATTACTGGAGTCTTGCCATCAGATGGTTTAGTGTCATATGCAGGAGTTGGGGGAGTATTTTCCCCTCAGCAGAGAAGCAGTCGGTGTATTCTACAACCACATCCGACTGAGCTGTAGCTTTTCTGTGAGGATAAAACTCACTACTCAATTGTAATTGGCCTTGCTAACTATCATCAACATCACTGTCCTTTCCTTTGTATTAAGACTGCGTAAAGTAAAATAACTTTTTTATTATCATTCTCCATGAAAAAAGGGTTAAGAGTACGGGATTGCTACTTGATTGGCTATGGCTAGTCACGCTGTAATTTGAGAGACTTGATCTGATTTCAGAAAATTAGATGAGCACATAGACATGAAGGAGAAACTCGCGCTATTTAAGACCGAGTGAAATCTAGTGCAGTTGGCCAACAAATTATAAATGAAGATGCGTTTTATTTCTTCGTTATGATGTGTTACTTTTATTCGATTACAGTTAGATGCATGTCTGTCGAAAAGATGACTTGGAGAATGCAGGACTGCGAAATCCTTGTGAGTTCGAATCCCAGCCAAGCTATTGTGATCAGTTTCGGACAAGTACTCCTCGGAATGGTATGAACCCCATTATTTCCCAGCTTTGGGTTAGATAGTGTGTGTGTGGGTGGTAATTTTTGGGAGTATTGGGCCTGAGTCACACTATGTCAGATATCGTGGAACCATTTTGGTTGCAGATAGATTTTTTAGAGTTGAATTGTAAGAGTTCAAAGGCAAATAACCACGTAAAACTTAAATATATTTTCTAAAGAAAACACGAGTATCAGTTTATTTTTTCTGATAATTTCCATTGAATTATGGAAAACCTGTGTAAATCTCTATTATATTACCTTGTCACCCAAACACAAATAAGCCTACATTTTGTTGTTTTCTTTTAATATACTGTAACCATATCCTACATTTCTCTCACATTTTATAAATAAACTGAAATAAAGAATGAATTAGGAAGCAAATATAACCAAAATTATTCGTTTATATTTATAAACAGCGAAGTTTGACTAGTTTTCGTATCATTCAATATTATTATCTATTTAGTTAAAAGGTTGCAAAGTCACGTTGTCTTTAATTTGCAAGCTGTCCAAAAATTTACATGAGAGGAAAAACTAAAACTAAAAAAAAAAAAACATAACTGGCTAATCTGTAAGCCATACTGACGACTCTGGGATTTGGGCTGTCGTCTGTACTTTAAACACGCATATTGGGATTTTTTTAACGTTTATGGCCTGAAACGATCAAATTGTTTTGGACCTATAAACTCACATAAATTAAAATCCTTTTTTTTTCTGTTATGTTTCTTGTTTCGAATCCTTTAAAAGCTACAAAACTCATTCAGTCGATTATCATTGTTTTTATTAATATCTCTTAAGAACATTTAAGTTATTTTTTCATAAAAGCCAAAAATATAATCGGTAAAGTTTCAGCTAAGGAATTCAAAATGTTACAATAATCCAGCATAAAAAAAAGTGCATCAACTGTACTCATACAACCTGCATACGAGGTAAAAATCGGTATCATCTGTTCGGATGTTTCAATCTTATTTAAAGTGGAACGTTATCGTCAAAACGGGTATTAAGAGGTGGTATTTAAACTCTACAGTACTGAAACTACAGTTCTGTTTCATTTGGTTTAAAAATGTACTTACAATACAAAATTTTGCATATGAGTGTACTTTTTAGATTATATATATTGGTTAGAAAGTTTCAGTACCGTAGAGTATCTTTGGATCGGAAGAAAATTGTTTCAACTTGTTCCTCAAAAGAAGAACGAGTTGGTGAATTGTGATTGGTTCCGTTATCAATGTAGTTTTCAAGTGACCTATTCATAATTAATTTTGTGTTTTGCGTCTACACTTTAGATTGAGTGATGCATTTTAACGGTATATCAACCCATCTAAGATTATTTTATGCCTAGAGTTTGGATGTTCATATTTAAATTCTTTCTGTAGTATCTTTAGAAGCTTTTTTCACACGGTCCAATCTATTTGACTCATAGATATGACTCAATTTGAGTTAGAGTGGACCTGGCGTTCTCCAGATACCCCAGATTTTAAAAACTGGAGTCTCACCATCAGATTTTCCTACTCAGAACACCCATTTTTGGAGAGGGGGTATTACCTCTACAAATAGTTCCGACTGATTGGTTGACTAAATTAAATCGTTAGGAGATAGGTTAAAAAATGTAACCAAATTTTTTGGTTTATTGATTTAAAAGGCCTTGTTCCACTATTTTCACTTCGTTCAGTCATTCATTCCTTGCATATTCGAAATAAAATCTTTGTCCTAAAGTAAACACTTTGATAAAGATATTTTCATATGTAGCGCAAAATAGTTGGGTTTCTAAACAGCCCTCCACGACAGTTGCATAAAGGTTGGTTTAGTTTTTTTGTTTAATGGCATATCAACCTTTGCAGGTTATTTAACACCAAAAACAACGTAGTAGAGTGGTTATAAGGGGATTTACAAGTGTATTTATCCGAAAGAGAACACAATAATCCGACTAGAATTCGAACTCGCTACGACGTCACAGTCCATCACCTTAATCACTAAGCTACGTGGAATTCTCAGCTGCCTAAGAAAAATCAGAAAGTGGAAACCTTTGAGCCTTAAATTTTATATTATACAATTCTAGATGCACCTTTAATTGTTTTGTTGAAATACTTCTTTTTAATATCGTTTGGAAAAGTTTAAGCAATCTTCAAAGCAAATTCAATTCATGGGCACAGTATCTCCAGGAGTTGATTATTCATGCTATTAAAGAAGAAAGAAGCTTTTCTGGAGGCTTAATCGTGATAGGAAAGGAAAATCACACAAAATGCTGAGTAAAGTCGTCCAACATTCCCGAGTGGCTTATCCCCTGAGTCCTATTCCCTCGGAAGTGTTGATACGATTAGAATTAGTTTGTGTTTGTACACAATAACATTTCCCCTGAACAACGAAACAAGAAAACATTTCTTTTTCATCAGATCTTATTAATTCTTTAGCCTTTTTAACTTTACTGAAATAAAGCAAATAAAATAAAAATAAAAATAAAAAAAAACAACTTTAAATCAAATTCGTTGCTTTTAATCACGTTAAAATATCGATGATTATGAAACAAACAATAAAGATTAATCAGTGATTGGGTTTCTGAAAATAATTGCTAATTCTCAGGATGTTTGTTTTATATTTTTAGCGTTCTTCTTAAGAAGGGGAGATAATCGGTTTTGTGAATTGTTATATGACAAACAGAATTTAATTCGAAATTGCCTTTTGTTATAATTATGTCCGTCTCGAGACCTTGGCAATTATGATCAAGCTTGGCCGGATGGGAAAAAGGGAATGAGAAAAGATAGTAAAGCATTAAAATGAGAGAAATTAATGAAAAAATCTCTGACAATTCACTGTTGTCTAATAGAGATGTGATTAAAGAGTCAGGCAGTGAATCTGAACGGAGCGATGTAATTTCTCTTATTTCGAAAATAAATTGGATAAACAATAGAAACCAGTCGACAAAAGCAATTTAAATTTATATTCAAGTTGTTTACAGTGGCCATCACTTGCAGACACAAAAACGCATACACAAGATGCACAGAAGGAGACACACAAACAAACTGAAAAGCACAGACGCATGTAAGTAGACATATTCAAATAAATTAGTATATTGCTAAGGCATGGACAGCTATCGATCGGCTCTCGATCATATGGAAGTCGGACCTAACAGATAAAATGAAACGCAGTTTCTTCCAGGCAGCGGTTGTGTCGATACTGCTATATGGATGCACCACATGGACGCTTACGAAGCGGCTGGAGAGGAGGCTGGAGAGGAGGCTGGACGGAAATTACACAAGAATGTTGAGAGCAGTATTAAACAAGTCCTGGCGACAACACCCCACGAGACTCCAACTATACGGACACTTGCCCCCCCATCACAAAAACTATACAAGTTCGACGAACCAGACACGCAGGACACTGCTGGAGAAGCAAGGACGAGCTCATAAGCGATGTACTCCTGTGGACCCCCACTCATGGATGTGCAAGAGTGGGACGTCCAGCACGAACTTACATACAGCAGCTATGTGAGGACACGGGTTGTAATCCTGAAGACCTGCCGGAGGCGATGAATGATAGGGAGAAATGGCGAGAGACGGTCAGGGATATCCGCGCAGGCGGCGCGACATGATGATGATGATATACTCATACACACCCACGCACACATGCATTAAGATAGAGATACACTCATACTCATCATACACACACACACGTGTTTGTGTGTGTGTGTGTGTAAAAGTTAAAAGATGGCCCACACTCATACACTCTGCTTATGTTTTGAAATTAGAGATGTGGTATCACAGAGTCATCCATCGAGCAATAAATTGCTTTGTTAATCAATGCTGGAGAATGCATTGACCAAAAGTTTCTCCCATTCACACACAAACATATTTTCATCCAAATACACACTGTTTCGTTCTATCACAAGTCTTCAGTGTGACTAGACACACGAGATGCTTCAAGCAGAAATCGAAACTCAGCTGATTATACGTCAGTCGAATATCTTACTCTTGATCCATCATCATCTCAGTGTAAGGGAGGGAACTTTTTTGGTATATATTCAAATATACGCTTATCGGCTGCCGGAGTACTCAGTTCGTGAGAAGAGCTTTTCATTTACGCGTATGTGGCACTGGCAATTCTTCACTCGAGTGCTCAACCCACAGCGGGGAGTATGTATACTGTCATCCAGAGACGTGTGTATATATATATATATATATACTTAAATATATATCTACAGATATACGTACGTATATATATATATATATATATATATACCCCTTACTCTGTGGGGCCTCCTGCTGGCTATAATTACTAAGGATGGTGTCCGGTGACTGAGCGATCAATAACCTTATTACTATGTGACCACGTGGCCTGCAACACTCTTCTTCAGCCTTTACTTGGGCTAGAAGGGTGGTCGAAGAGACACGATCTGATCAATCAGCAGGTCATGTCAAGCTCTAGCAACTAAATGATATATACGGTGTTTACACACACACACACACACATATATATATATATATATATATATATATATATACCCTACTATGAAATAACAACCTGGGGAATGTTCCGGATAATATTTTCCACATTTTCTTGAAGTGTAGGAATTCTGCCGTCAATTTCTTTCGACATTAATCTCAGATCCACTCTGATTCGGAGTGGTAATGCCTTTTAGGGTCACATCTATGAGTCAAATTGATCTGTTTAGGATAATGATTAACATTATTTTAATCAACTATTTTCTTTTTTAAGACATTGGCAGTGCAAATAAGTTTAACTGTTTAACATGAGTGTGGAAATACCGTATATAACACCCTCCAGCTGTGGATTAGAGATGAGCACTATTGTTTTTTACAGTAATGACTTTGATATTAAATAAAGAATGATGGTTGATTTGCCATTTAATACAACGAAACCAAAACCGTATATAACTGAAGCCCATAATCATTATACTGACTTCGACACAAAAAAAAAAAAAAACATTAACAAGTGTTGATATGCTGTAAAACTAACCAACCAACCAACAAATAAGTAGACTTAAATTCTTTGTATCAATATTGTTATTTTCAGAACTGCAACAATGAAGTGCAGTAATTTTTTTACTTGTTTTAAAATTTAAAAACTAGCAATGATTAGCTAATGTAGCTCATTAACCATTACATAAAAGCTCTGATTAACCTGATGCCATTAACTTAAAAAAGACACAGCTATTTTCTGATTGATAGATTGGTTGGTTGGTTTTTAAGTTAAATGGCATATCAACTCTAATAGGTAATTTAATGCTAAAATTCGTTTTTACATATGATTTCATGTGAATTAATATATTAGTAAAAATAGTTCTCATTAATTTCATGTGTATTAATATAGTAGTCGAAATAATTTTAATTTATTAATTCTCTCGACGCGGTTGACCCTCAGCCACCACCGTCTATGACCTTTAAGATAAAAATCTTTGGGTGTTTGATGGCTATGAGAGCAATATGAAGAAAATGGTCGGAACTTCATCGTTTTGGTGCTAGAGCAAGACCAGCTGATTGGTCGGATAGAGTCTCTTTGACCACCCTTCTAGCCCTAGTAAAAGCTGAAGAGGAGTGTTTGCAGGCGACGTGATCACCTAGTGATCGGGTCATGGATCGCTCAGCAATCAGGGCACTGTCATCAGTAATTATAGCTTGCAGGAGGCGCCACAGAGTAAGGGGTGTATTACCCCTCAGCAGAGCTGTAATCAGCGAATTCTTACAGCCCCATCGGTTATTTTCTGTCTTTCTCATTTAAATTCTTCAAATTGAAGTTTGCTGATGTTAATATCATGATTTATGTAAAAGAAATCAATAACTCAAAATTACCTGCTCAACCATGCAAAAATTAAGAGCATCTTTTTTCGGTTACGGTTTCTTTGCTTAATGGCATATCAACCTTTGTAGATTATTTAATGCCAAAGCCATTCTCCTAGAAGAACAGTAGTGATACTATTTAACCCATAGCTGGGAGCATCTTTTTTGCTTTCTTTTTATTAACTTTCAATGTACGATGTAAGATTGATATATAGAATATCTAATAACAAAACAAGTCTTTAGACGAGGTTAAATCTAACTCTGAAAAAAATGTAGTTTTTTTCTTCCAAAGTCTCATTTACTTTTAAACATAAAGGCCAATTAGTATTCATTTCTTTTCCAACTATTTCTTACAATTCTTAATCTGTTAATGCAAAAGCAATTTAGATTACTTTTGATACATTTGTACAGGATGCAACAGAAATACCTTTCGCATTTAAAACTGTCACTTACGTTGTGCAAGTGAAGCTAGGTAACTGGTAAAGGTGGCTACATCTACCTTATAGTTTAACATATTTTTAGATTAGATCAAGACTTGGTTAGGTATACATTTGACTTTTGCTACAGAAACTTTTTTTTCAAAACTGCTGAATCTGTAATTCTTACATAGAGACCTTTTCGTGCTCATTTAATGTAACATCAGAATGGTGCTGTTCCCGATAGAAAATTGATATTGCTCTAAGTTTAAAGTTTCATCCACATATAAAACAATTTATGATGTAGGTTGTTCGGAAAATGCTGTCCGATTTTGGTATAAACTGTTCAATTATGTTTTAACATTTTGTTTTGAAAGTCGTTGTATGAAAAGAAAAAAAAAGATTCACATGGCTAATGATTAAAATGTCGTCTTAGTTAATTTTCTATCGCTTCTTTAAGAATTCAAAAAGTTATAAGCCTCTAATCATAAGCATAAAAAATGAAGTGATACGTTTACTTCAATTACATGAGTTTAAGTTTGGTCATAATGTTTCTTCAAGACAATACCTGGTCACATGTTTGCCAAAATGACACAGCAGAATCTCATTGACTTGGTGTATGAGGATTATCAACATTCACTATTTTATTCAAGCATGAGAAGGCCTTTTTTACGCCAAAAAAACTTCTGTTTCAAAAAAGTAGAAACTACATTGAAAGATTTATTTGTCAGAGATTCTTTGGTGTTTTATCATATAGGCATAAATAACCTTGTTTATCGATGGCAGAAATGCATAGATGTTTATGGTGAATCATATTTTGACTGATTGAAACATTGTTCAAATTCATTGATTTAGGAATAAAAATCATTCTAAAATCGATCTTTAAAATCCTACTTCGGGTAAAATATGCCCCTCTTTCTATATCTTTTTCAATTTCAGTGTTAGCTACAATTCTGACGATGTTTAACTGAGGCTGTAGGGAAAGTTTTCAACGAATTTAAATCTTAGGCTTCTCTTCGTTTTCATAGCTTTTTAATTTCAATGAGCTTATATAACGCGAACATTGTACTCATGACCAACAGGTGTTAATATCTATAACTCCAACAAATCACGCAGAAAACTGGAACTAAAGACGTTTACACGGAGTTTCCAAACGAATTGAATATAAGATTGATTTATTTTACGGCGTATCAACCTGTCTAGCGTTATTTTATACCTAGAAGTTAAGTAACTGCGTAGATTGTATGTTTTTTATATAGTTTCTTGAGTTTCTTGCACACAGTTACATGATATCTAGTATTCCTATCTAATACAAATAATTTGCAAACACATTTTTTTAACCATAATAAGGACTCAAACAGCTTCCACTACGGCAAAGCGAATTGGTGTGATGGCAATGAAGATGTACTTCACACTCTTCGGATATCAAGGATTGGAGCCTCACTATCAGGTACAATTTAGGGTCGAAACCAGGACAGCCTTTTTGTTTGAGGATTTATGCAGCTGCAGTGGATAAAGTTTACTAATTCCAAGCCCCACTGACAGGCCTTGTCAAAATTTATGTTCAAAGATTTTTCTAGCGGCTCTATTAAGACTCAATTTTTGATGGCTTTTGACTATATCTACGACGAAACGCGTCTTATGAAAGTGCTATTAATTAATTAATAACTTCGAGACTAATCAGCAAATAAGGTCAAAGGTAGAAGATTACAGGAAAGATAATAATTCACCGTAGCATCAAGGAGATCTTTATGGTAGGTTGACTTATTTTAATTGTTTGTCTGTTTGGTAAAGCCGGCGAAATACGCTTCCTTTTAGAGTTACCTAATAAGTTGATAGATGTGAACGGTGCCCAGAAACAATATAGATATCGGAAGAAATTTATTTGACTTCAGAGTCATCGTCTGTTAATTACGTGAAATAAGTATTAATTGCAAAGTGATTCAGTCTTTAGAAGGTTCCATTAGCGATTCAATTGTTTTCATCTTCTTCTCTCCTCTTTGTAACTGGAATCGGCTGGCGATTATATTTCACAAGTTCTACATAAGGCTGAGAATGTGGAGCTACAAGGCTAAGAGTGGATTCATTACTGTCATAATACACTACAACAAAATTTAAGATTTACCTGACACCGAGGCGCTCATTAGTTCACGAATTAACACAAAATCCAAGTCTGATCATATCTCTCTATCCACCTATCCATGTTTATATCAATCAATCTAATTCGGTTAATTTCTCTGTACCTGTCTCTCTCTCTCTATATATCTACCTCAGTTCATATCTAAGTTTCTTACATTTAACTAATTGAATCCATTTCAATTGAATCATGGGTATATGTAACCCTCCCTCGCTATTTATCCCTCTCTCTTCATTTCTGTGTATATATATATTTCATATTCATTTCCCATATAAATAAAGTCTCTAAGACTCTTTTTCAGGGCTGAGAAAGTTAATCATTAGCTCTACAGTTTTAACAGAACTAGAATTTCAAACGCTGATTTTCTCAAGTACAATCTCCTTGCTTAGTTGATTGCCGTAAAATATTTTTCACCTTTCTACCCTTTATGTTTGTTCGTCAGTTCCAGTTAAGCCAAGTTGACTGGATATTGGGTAATCTAACAGTAATAGAAGACATTTTCTGAATTTTGCACTAAACAACATTTTATTGTACATTGAGAAGTCCTGAAAAGACGAAACCTTGGTTTTGGTTTGGGATTCGTTCTTGCGATTCCAATACAATGTCTTCGATTACTCTGTTTTCGGCTGAACAAAGACAAAAAAAGGCACGCAGACCTAACCATTTATGTTCGATTTACTTGCAACAAGAAACATATAAAAAACATTCTCAATATACAAATTCTTTGTTATGCAACCAACTGCGTAATAGTTTTAGAAGTTTTCTTCTGACATCAATCTGTTTCGACATCTCTTGCATATCATGTTTGGCTCGAAAAGCAACGGAACGTGAAATTAATATCAGCGCTAGAAAATTTGTCAAGTTTACAGCGTTGACAGATGCCGTCTACTCTATCCCAAGACAAAAAGTTAAAGTTGAAGATGTTGACTCGCACGAGGTCTTTCCCTTAAACTATCAGTAAATGTGTCAGGAAATACTATAAAAAGCAGTTTTTGTAATATATATATATATATATATATATATATATATATATATATATATATGTGTGTGTGTGTGTGTGCGTAAACATTCTTAAAAAGACTAAGACAATATGTATACATGACGAATAGTTTATACGAAAGTAAAATCGCAGACACGTGAAGAGAGAAAAATAACATTCACCCTATTTCTGCGTTTCAAACTCCTTCCTGATTTCGATGGAAGACACATAACTAAATGTTTCATGTCTAAAATTCTTATATATATATATAACGTTCTTCCACAGGTTTTTCAGATTATTCGGTCGATTTTATGATGGAATACATTTTACCAACATTAGGTTCGTATGAAACACAGCAATACATTTGACATCTATAGGGTACACAAAAGTAAGTAGCCTAGTCGGCTGGGGTTGTAGAATACACTGACTGCTTCTCTGCTGAGAGGTAAGCACCCCCACCACCAATGAGTGTCCTCGATATAACACTAAACAATCTGATAGTGAGGTTCCAGTGATGTTGGCGCTATGGGAAATGCGGAACACGCCTTCATTGCTATCGCTCTCATGTACACTCCGACCTGGATCCGTAGTAACTGATAGGGCCCTATCTATGGGTTAAATAGATCTAAACTGCACACTTATGTGTTTTTTGTTTTTAATTAGAACTGTTTGACTAATCTGAATAGCTTGAAATAGAAATGCTTTTGACGATTAAACTGTGCACTTATGCTAAACTGAATTTTTTGAAATTTAACTGTGTATTTACAAAACTATACTTATACTAAATTGTGTTGTTTTCATAAGAACTGTTTGACTTAACTAAATAACTTGAGTGAATAGCTTAAAACAACATTTTTTGACAAACAGTGTACTCAGGCTAAACTAATTTTTTTTTTTTAGATAAAACTGGTTAATTGTACAAAAATGGATTTGGCATTAAATTACCAACAAATATTGATATGCCATAAAACCCAACCAAATAACTAAAAACGTGAGATATTTCTAAAAGTCAGAGAAATGTGGTTTTCATTCTTTCACTTATTTTTAAGAAGATTAAGTCTATTTTGTAATGTGATACATTTTTCCAACATTGATAAAGACCAGTTAATTTGACATTGATGGTACATACAAATAAGTATTACATGTCTAAAAGTCTGAGAAATCTCTTTTTCATTATTCCAATTTTTAAAGATTATTTGGTCGATTTTATGATTGAAGTCCTATTACCTACAGTAGGTTGGAAAAATTGGTAGGAAACACACAAGTTGAGATCGATGGAACAAACAAGTAATTATAACATGTCAGAGGAATATATTTTTCATTCTACCACCTATTTCTCAGATTATTTGGTCGATTTTATAATTGGATTAGGTTTAGCATATTTTAAATTCTACATTATTTTATGTATTTCTATTACCGTTATCTTTGTAGCTATTGTTTTTATCAACACATTTCTGAATTAAATCTAGCATCTACCTTAGGTTGGACAAGTAAATATATTCTACGAAATGTTTGGATTGGAATAACAAACATATGCATAAACAACAGATGTTTGGAATCAGAAGTCAGGGAAAAAATTACAAGGTACTCTTTCTTGATAGGAGTTTATTCCATATTTCCTTTTCACATTCCGAGCTGTTTTTCTGTTTCTTTTATTAAGACGCAGTAGATTATACTCACCGCGTCAAACGCAAAAATACTAATTTTAAACAATTCATTGGGGACTAGTTTATAGCAACAAATATACCTTCTTTTTTCCTAAAGTGATTTCTTCTTTTTATTATTATCCGAAGTATAAAAAATATTTATTCAAGATTCGTTCAGTTCTTGTTTATTTTTTTAATCTTCGTCTGAAGAGAAATCATGCGACAGTTTTGCTGTAAACATCACCTCGGAAGTACAATCTAGATAACAAAAGCTCACCAAACAAGAAAAAAATATCAAGAACGTGCGTTTTTAGCCGAAGCGTGTATCTAAGCAAAAGCCAGCGGGTATGAAAGTTACTTTTAACTAACAACATGATTAAAACCCACACGTTGATGCGTCAAGAAATCTTTCTTTCTTTTATGTATTTTCCTCGCTTTTTCTCTTCCCATCCCCATAGACAGGATCGTGCGATTTTCTATAAGTAAAATAACAGACGTGATGCAAACCATGATTATTTTGAGTGTATGTGTTTATATGCAATTCATATACTTGCCGTATAGATAAAAATATCTATTCATTAATTCTGTTTGGAAAAGAAATACCAAAGCAATTGGAAACGGTTCTAGTCTTTGGGAGTTGAACGAGGAGAAATTGGAATGTCGAGACAATAGATAGTGAAACGATCAATGGTTTTTCAGAAATCCAGCTTTCTTTTAAGAAAAAAAAAGAAATCGTCAGGGCTGATAATGCAAAAATTGTAGATAATTAATATTTTTTCACTCTTTTGAAATTCTTTAATCCTGTACACTATAGTATTTTGAGAAGTCTCTGTCCGATTATCTGAGTATGGGAATTCTTGCATATCTAGGTTTTTTGTCTATCTTGTGTCATCGTATGTTTGGCGCAACGGACATCATCGTAAAAAATGAACTCGTCAAAAAGGTTTCAAATCCTGGGCGAGACTGTATTTTGTTTCGTGCTAATACCCTTGAGAAATGCCTGAATCCATTTGTTCTACCCCCAGGTTTGGGTAAATTGTAGGGCAGACTGGCTGAGTTTAATGTAGTATTTACCCTAACCCTGCATTACGAGTAGGGTGCGACACAAGGTCATTTTTAAAAGTTAGGTACAACTGGTTTAAATTCGGAGTTTTCTTTCTCCTCGACCCGTTGTCATTCTCTCTCTCTCTCTCTCTCTATATATATATATATATAGCCACATAAAAGATGTTATAGGATATAATGCATTTGATTTGTGATCAAATAAAGTTATAATTGATACACATTCACAATTCTGAAATATCATTCTCCTTGAAAACTTATTAACTTTAAAGACTTACATTTATATATTAAAGATATGTTTGATCCTATTATCATTTCTAGTGGTAATAACAGATACGTGGCTGATCCTATCTCCACTTCCATAATACATATTAGAACAAATGGTTCCAGTAATCAGAAGAGGTGAAAAATTGCTTTTTTTTAAAGAAATTAGTGAGAAAAAAACACAGACTGCTTCAGCTGGAATATGAACCCAAATCGTTTATTTGATAAACTACCTCGTTAGTCTTTAATTCAACTTCGGTCTTCCCTACTTAAAAATATTTCCAGAACATTCAGCAAACTTTCTCTGGCCAGAAACAGAACATATTCTATTCAGACAATCTAAATATTGCACTATCTCTTCGCTAACATCTATTTTCCTTCTCAGACACTTCATATTAAGAGATATTTACAGACACCTCATATTAAGAGATATTTAGTGCGCTAGTCACAACAGTTATTTTTTGTTGGCTTATTTCTCGACGGGTGCCTCGCAAATATGGATTCACGCCAAAACTGGCCTTGGTCAGGATGTACTTTTTTTCGTTTTTCTTTTTTTTTATATTTCTTCATCTGCACTTTTGAAACTTTTGTTCACCCAACAAGTCTTCATTAAGATGAATGGGTGGCGTATTCGTTTTTCTTATGTAAAATGAAATGAGCTTGTCGAGTTCTAATTCCTGCTGAGACTACTTGCGTTTACTTTATGCTAATCATTAATCCATTTATTCTCCATAAAGCAACAGAACAATAATATGGTTGAGTATCAACTAACACATTATAGTTGATATGCCATTAAACCAAAAAAACTAAAGTTTGGCAGAATGAGATCTTTTGCCTTAGTACGAAAATTAATCAACAGAAAGGAGAAGTTTGAATTTAGAACACATGAAAACACATCACGGGTCAACGTAAGTAAAAAGTAAAGTGGGCGACCAGAAGGCTCCCTTTTCAATAGCTACTACACCAAGGTGTAGGGGAGGGTTCTACTCCTTTCCCTGGATTGCTCCACTTTACCCTTGATACGTACCTTATAATGCAGAGTACTAAGCAAGGAGGTATCAAGTACCATCTTTAAAGTCTTTGGTATGAAATGACCTGGGATTGAACCCAGGTCTCCCAGACCATTGGCAAACACTCTACCCACTTGACCAATTCGAATGTCATACAAACCTTTGGCAAGACGTTAATCTTCCAGCAGACAGAGACAAAATCTGGATGGAATGAATAAAGAGGAGAAAAGTCGACTGATATTTTTTTCCCTGAAAGTCAATTTAATATCAATTGTCAACATGAATTCTTAATTGCCAGGTCGGCTGGGGCTACAAAATTCACCGACTGTTTCTCTGCATACGGGTAAAACTACCCTACCGAGTGTTCTAAATATGATACGAAACAATCTGATGCTGACATTCCAGTAATGCTGTAGCTTTGGGGAATACGGAGTGCCCATTCATTGTCATCGCTCCCAGGTCCATTCTGGCCCGGAGTGGTAGCACCTGATAGCACCTATCTATGGGTCAAATAGAACTAAACTGTGTACTAATGCCAAAGTGGATAGCTTCAAATAGAGCTGTTTTGACACTTAAATTGCGTACTTATCTAAACTGAATTATTCGATATAGAACTGCTTATATGTATTAAAATGGATTTGCTATTAAACAACCAACGATGGTTGATATGCCATAAACTCAAACCAACCAACCATGAATTCTAAAATGATTTTATGGCAGTGCTTTATAGAATACACCAAACATAGCATATATTAATCATCATCATGTCGTGCTGGTTGCACGGATATCCCTGACCCTCTCTCGCCACTTCTCCCTATCGTTCATCGCCCTAGGCAGGTCCTCAGGACAACATCCCGTATCCTCACATAGTTGCTGAATGTATGTTCGTACTGGTCGTCCTGCTTTTGCACGGCCATGTGTGGGGGTCCATAAGAGTACATCACTTATGAGTTCGTCCTTGCTTCTCCAGCAGTATCTAAAATGAATCATCTAACCAGTTTTCTACTTGAATTGATACCAAAACTATTCTTGGTGCAATATCAATTAGAAAGGATGATGTGAAAATACTTTTATCCAATTTAAAGTATATCAATCCTTTACATTAAAAAAGCCTCATAGATTGATATCTTTTTTTTTTCAAAATACAAGCGAAAAAGACTTTGAATATCTTTAAGTGATGGTCGCTACTATTTGACGGTGAGAATATTAAATGTAGAGCTAAGAACTTTAGCATATACATCAAATGAATTCAGGCAAAAACTTTATCTTGAAATAATTGTCCTTCATGCAGAAAGACGAGGGCTAAACTCAATAGGAAATCTATAAAATTCGTCAGCGGAAACCATATTACTGCAACACTAACTAATCGTAAATAATCTAAATATCCAAGAAAAAAATCTACTAAATATTATTCACATTTTATTAAACATCACTTACTATGCTGATATGTAGTTCTTCAATTCAATGATATAAAATAATTGCCTAGAATTAGTGATTAGTAAAAAAAAAGAAGAAAAAATCTATTGAAATCAAACCTCACTTAATTGAAAAGTACTTTTTCACAAAACCCGGAGTAAGTTTGCACAGACTAATATTAACTACAAAGGATGATATAATAATATATTTATTGCATCAATCTTTTTTATGGTAGATTTATCGTTTACAGCAGTGTTTCTCAAAGTGGTCTATATAGAACCTTGAGGGTGAATAAAACTTTGGCAGGGTGAATAAAAGCGTAAGGGGGCCACAGAGGATGAATTTACAAGCTTGTTTTATAAATTCTTTTATCACAAAAGAACAAAAAATCGCTGGATCATTAGACTAATGGCAAGATATCGAAAACTGCAGCAAAATATCTGAAACTTTGTACAACTTTTGAAGGTATTTTACTAGCTTTTCCATGTTTGTATACAGTGGAATCTGGATTTAGCCGTAGGAATTATTTAGTTAGCAAACAGAGAAACTCTTTGAATATAGAACGTGTTGATTTGCGTCTCAAACTCACTAACCTGCAATCTGATATTCGTTATCTTGTCACTGCTCGACAAACTCATCCTTCCCATTAAAAGATAAATGAAGAATTAAAGATACGTTTGAATTTATAGTTTACTGATTCTTTCTCATGTAAATTGTATTAAAAACTGGTAACTTCATTATGTTTTGTAATCGAATATTCAGTTAATTTATTTGAATGAAAATTAAATTTGTTTATCAAAGAGTGCATCAAGTAAAAAGACTGTAAAGCTCTGTGTTGAGATATCACCTAGTTTCTTTCTCATATCGATATTTCGCGTTCTTATACGGTTAAGACCAGGATTACAAATGATACTAATTTGTTTATTTTTTGAGTTTTAAAATTTTAAATAAGCAACTCCTCACTACTTGAGAAACAGATTCTACATAAATTTTCAGCAACAGAGTGACTATAAACATTGTGATACCATTCCCTATCAAATATGTGTGTTTTGAATCTGCCAAATTGTTTTGAAACTAAGGAATTCGTATTCTCTCTTTCGTCATCTGTTGTTAAAACGTGGCATTGGTAGCCATGTCAAATCTCCATAGCTTAAAACATCAAGAAATTAATTAACTTTCGATTCCACCACGTCAATATGGTAATACATGTATTGCTTTTGTTTAAAGTGAGCAAATAAAACCCTGGAGTAAAATGACACATGAAGATTCATAAAAAAATTGATGTTTCAAAATGTTCCCATTAACCACGTACAGAATTCAAACAAGAATGTTGAAATATTAGTGATAAAAATAGCTATCATCAGTCTAGACATGACAGTCATCATATATATATATATATATATATATATATATATGTGTGTGTGTGTGTGCTGGTTTTTCTTTAAGATTAACAATTAACGTTTGTAACCGTCAGAGATTATTTTTCCTTAAAGTATTAAAACTAGCCACCTGTGATTCAAATCTTGCTATCTTATCTAGAGTAGACGAGTAATCCAGCTAGTTGTTTAAAAGTTGAATTCTGGAAATTTTGACTTGATTGCTATATATATATATATATATATATATATATATAGAGAGAGAGAGAGAGAGAGAGAGAGAGAGAGAGAGAGACAGATAAAGCTATGCATAATGATTCGAAAAACCTGCAAATAGAGTTACTTTTATAAAGTTTAAATTGTTCTGCACCAGGTAATTAATTGTTTGCTAATTTTCGAATTGATATAATTGCGACCAAATGCATGTCCTAGTAAGTGAAATGCTGACATTAGATAATCTTTTCCCTCAAGTGATCAATTAGTTGTTTGGTAGGTTTAACAAAATATCAACACTTGTTTGGTTATTAGATATCAAAGTTCTTTTTCTTTTTGCAAGCAATTATGTAGTCATCATCATCATGTCGTGCTGGTAGCACGGATATCCCTGACCCTCTCTCGCCACTATTTCCTATCGTTCATCGCCTCAGGCAGGTCTTCTGGACAACATCCCGTATCCTCACATAGTTGCTGAATGTAAGTTCGTGCTGGACGTCCTGATTTTGCACGGCCATGTGTGGGGCCCACACAATTATGTAGTAAATAATAATAACAATAATAATGATAAGCAAATGTAACAAATTAGTACAAAAAGAATATAAGATTAGACACGACTGGGTAGGGTGGGTTATCAGCCGGGAATTTCGCAAGAAATTGAAATTTGACTATTCTCCCAAATGTATGTATGCAAACCGGAATCCCTACTGGAGAATAAGACGCCGAAAAATCTCTGAGGTATTGAAATCTAATCTCGGTAAGATTAGCTGACCGAGTGACAGCCAACAAAACAGTAAACCAGCAGAATAGTGGACTTTGCCGTCACGGCGGACCAGAGAGTGAAAATAAAAGAAAACGAAAAGAGAGACAAATACTTAGACCTTGCCAGAGAACTGAAAAAATAAAACTATTCAACATGAAGGTGACGGTGATACAACTTGTCGTTGGTGAGCTCCGAACAACCCTCAAAAGATTGTTAAGGGGCTACAGGAGTTAAGAATTGGAATTCGAGCCGAGAACATCTACAGCGTTGTTAATCATCATCATCATCTCGTGCTGGTAGCACGGATATCCCTGACCCTCTCTCGCCACTCCTCCCTATCGTTCATCGCCCTAGGTAGGTCTTCAGGACAACATCCTTTCAGACAAAATACTAAGAAGAGTTCTGGAGACCTGAAGAGACTTGCTGTAACTCAGAATCCAGTGAAAGACTATGATCTAACGCAGGTGAGAAAAAATCGCCTGGAGTAGAATGATAATTCATAGATTCAGGTATCGATTCATTAATACAAAGAATTTGCATAACGTCATGGTTACAGTGATTCCGAAGACTAACAATTTTCAAGCCATTTTATGGTTTCAAATATATATATTTCCTATCCCTTTGCCATAGATAGAATGTCACAAAAGATCTATTTTAAAAGGAGTAAAGCTGGCTTGGAGTTAACGTCTCATTCTACAAGATTGGTTCCTTAACCTAGCATAAAGAAACGAAATATTTACCCATAAGTGAGGGTGGATAATAGATGGATTTGCATGTTTGCCAAAAGTATTATCGAGTAATGAAACGCATACGGCTTGGGAAATTATATTCTTTCAAGTGACTATACTTCTTTAATAATTACAATAATCTATATGCATAGAATTATATGGATTTTAATATTCCTATCTTGTACTAATAATCTTAAAATAGATCTATTTAAGCCATTGATTGCAACCAAACAGATACTACAAGTCCAAATCAAAGTGAACTCGGGTGTTATGGAATTTCATAGGAGATTCTTTACGTTCCAGAACACAAGAACAGGCGAATCACCCTGGCATTGGTTTAGTGTCAATCTCAAGAAATTTGAAACACTTAGTTTATTACCTTATAAAATATATAAAGATCTTATCATATAAGTCATGTTCCAAAGATTAGAAAGCCTAGATTTTACATTTAAAAAATTGTTTTATACAGTAATATCATTTAAAAATTCGAGGGAAGAATCCTTTGAATAATATCTTGAGGTGTTATCATTCAATCACCCTGAGACCATGTAGTGACAGTCTATGTGCATCCCCAGCGAATCAAAGGGAACTTGGCTGTTCCAAAAGTGCTCAGAAAACAGCATGAATGCTTCCAGGGAACAATATTACATCGACAATCGAACAGTGTGAATTTAACGGGTTTCCTTTGCAGAGTGGAGCTCAATACGACTGACACTAGGGTCAGCTGCTGTCGATAGAGTAGATTTGGCATTATCCGATTGGAACGTTGGCTTTAGTTTGAATATGTGGAAGGAAGGGTAGCTAAGCGGTGAATTCAGTCAAGCGCTTTCTTGATTATTGATAGAAGCGAGGTAGATAGATAGGATGAGTGTGGGGAAATATAGACACTTGTTTAATTCTAAACTCGCAATACAGATTTCTTTATGTTAACTTATCTTTAAACAAAGTCTTCTCAAAGTAGTCCGTATAGATATCTGAAGGGGATTAAAATTTTGGCAAGGTGAATAAAAGCATAGGGGTCAACAAGGGTGAATTTGCTAGTTTATATTCATAAATTCCTTTATAACGCGAGTGTAATATACTAGCTTAGCTGGTGACAATGAACTTAGCAGATTCAATGCGGTCGCAAGATAACATCAACAAAGTGGTCTCACAGGAAAGAGAAAAATAACATATGATAACGAGAATATAATTTATTGCCTATGGATAGAGTGACAGATATTTCCGTTCGCTGATAAGATCAACAAATTCCCGGAAAAAAAACGGAAGTATGTAAGTTCCGATAACGTGGGCGAAGAGGATGTTCATATTTCCGCATGGGACTTGAAAAGACAATATAAGGTCTGAAATTTTGGACTGAAGGCAGAGATCCGCGGGTCGCTCAAGCGAAGCGGGGAGACCCGCTAGTCTCTCAAGCGAACAGAGTGACCTGCGGGTTATTCTAGCGAACATGTCGTGTGTGTTCTCCGACCGTCGCACAACTTCACAAAAAGGGTCCCTTCCACAGAAGAACTCTCTTTGACTGTCTTACTACACACAATCGTCGCCGTCAAAGAATAAAAATATAAATTATATTTTATATATCTACGAGGTTTTCGTTGTTGGTCCAGCGGTGCGATATGCGACAGCGAGAACAAGAATCGCTGCATCACGGAGACTAGTATCTGCACTAAATTAATTGCTGCACAAGGAAAGAAGAATGGCGACATTTATGGAATTTAAAAAAAATATTCTGCAAGAAGACAAGTTTTCTTTCAACACAGAAGAAAAATGGTGATAAATGAAATTGTCTGAAACAGATTTCAAAGCAGAAAAAAATTGAGGATTATAACTATTTTGGCTTGGTTTCCTTGTTTAATGGTATATCAACCTTCTCGGGGTATTTAATACCAAAGTCATCCTTGTAGAAGGACGGTAGTGGTACACAGATCTGGGGGTGGATTAGAGAGTTCATACTTTTCCCAAGGGCATGAGTCCGAAAGTGATGGTGTTAGCGTGACTGGAGTTTGAACTCGTTTCCTACGATGTCACCGTCCAGTACCTTAGCTACTAAGCCACGTATATCCGCTATATCATTAATTTCCTCAGCATAATTCAAATAGTGAAAATAAATGCAAACGAATGCGTAAAACAATCTCATAAAAGCAAGGAGAGTTCTACACGAGCCATTTAGTCATTTACATCTTCTGTTTCATCTGATGATATATTTAATAGATAAAGAAAAGAGGTAACATAAGTTTTTACCGTAAATTACGGCGTACAAATCAATGTTTTAAACCTGAAAAAGGGATCGAAGTACATAGCAAAGCTAAAATCCAATTAATTACTATAGAGGCGTCAACCAGTGGAATAGCACTCCTAATTATCAATATGTACCAATAATTGTAACACTTGCGGACACATTTCCAACGTAAACCTGTGTTTGGTGAACATATTTAACAAATGAACTCTGGGATTAATATAAAATTATAAACCTTTATGTAAAGTTAAGTTGGCGACCGTAGTGAACGAGGGTGACCAGAAGGCTCCCTTTCCAATAGCTACTACATCTAGGTGTTAGGGATGACACTACTCTTTTCACTGGGTTGCTCCACTTTACCCTCGATACGTACCTTATATTGCTGAGTGTTAAGCAAGGAAGTATCACATATCATTTTAAAAGTCTTTGGCAAGACATAATAGTTTGAGAAATATATACACATGGGTATGATCACTTTACTTATAGGAGACAACATTTTGAATAAAAGGTACTTAAAAGTTTATTTTCTTGACGATTAAGACTGATTCTAAGATACTGCATTGTAATTTTAGAAATATTTATTCATATATTTTATGAAATTAAACTATAATAGAAATATGCTTAAAAATTATCATTCGACAATTAAAGGATGAACGGTCGCATTCTAAAATCCCTAAAAATCTGTTTTGAAATTCTTTTCGTCATCTATAGCCTAGTGTGTGTTTTAAGGTCAATCTTTACAACATCTAAGGTCTAACCAAAAATTTCGCGCAAAAAAATATTGCGGTAAACTAATATGCAAGATTGACTTGTGCGCCATAATTTACCGTAGGTTTTATCCTGCTCTATTGGTTAGTATTTGAGTACTTTGTTATGTTAAGAAAAACGTTTATAAAAGATTCGTTTTTTCGCGCACACATATACAAACATTATATATATATATATATACACACACACACACTGAAAACAGTTACGCATATTTATAAGAGTAGTATCCACATAACATTATGCTGTTATAAATAAAAAGCAACAATATATATATATGAAGAATCGCTTGCCTTCTCAATCACCAGTCACTCTTCTCAGCGGTATATATCGCAAGCAGAAGACGAAAATATTCCATAAAAATGGCAGAGTATGACCTATTCAATGTAACCGGAACTTCTTGCATCTCATTATACCTTGCTGGTTTGACAGGTATTTCATTCATGTCAGTTTTTTTTGCAGCGTAGAGAAAAGATTATCGATTGAGCTTTGGGAAGGCATGATCTGTAACCTCCCTATGCTCTGTTTTACACTACTCGTTTTTGTCTCGGTCAAATCTTGATAGCACAGAAAGTGTATGAAAGACTATATTTTTATATACTTATATATTTCATTTTTTTTTAAATTTTTACTTTCGCAACTTGCGTATTTCGAGTTATTCAATTGGTGAGAAAAAAAGGCAGACGGAAAAAATTGCATTTATTCTCCGTTTTTTCAATGAGCTATTTCAACAAATCTGAATTATGAGACAAAAAAAAAGGGCATCTGCTCATTTTAATCGAGCGAGTCCATCGAAACTAAAAGGGAAAGATATCTAAAATCTTCCTCTTGTTTAATTAGTTACGTGTAGGCTAAAACTATATCTCTCTATCCTTATATCCATATTTCTTCCAGTCTTTTTCATATCTATTTCTTTTTGCATGGGGACAAAAGTACGCCTGCCTATCTCTCTAACTCTCTCTCTATATATATATATTTTAGAAAAATGTAATTAAATAACGATGGTATGTAAATATAAAAATCAAATATTCAAAGGATGGATTCATTCATACATGTTAAACGTTTCGTTTTCTTTAAACCATCTTCAGAACAACATTATTATGTGATTCTGGCTCATTCAAAAACTCCATTAAGATAGTTTTACGAAACCAAAGCGTTTAAAAATTGCATATTATCTACAAATAAAAAAAAATACATCTCACACACACACATATATATATATATATATATATATATGTGTGTAAATCAGTTTCTTCCTATCTATCAATTTCAGTTTATTCATTTATCTCTATTTCTCAGTTTTTGTTTAGGGAGTATACGCTGAATAGTTTAAAATAAATTAGGCGTTAAATGACCCGAAAAGGGTTGATACACCGTAAAACAACCAACCAACCAATCTGTTAATCAAAAATTTAACTACTAAGTATTCGTTTAGAAATCTAAGGTTGAACGTTTATTGATGCAAATAGAATTTGGCGTTTAATATAATTGATATGGTATAAAACAAAACCAACTAAATACATTTCTTTATTCTGTCTCTAAAGTTTTAGTACATCTATTCAATAAATATATTTCCACTCTTGATTATGTACATAGGGACAAAACAAATTTTGGAGTTGGCAGGAAACGATAGAAAATATTCATTTCCGAATGATACGCCGTACTCAAGATGTATATATGGAGAGAGGATATTGTAGACACATGAATTTACCGCCAAAAAGCTTTCCTTATCGCCTGAGGATAATAAAACCTAAACTGACCGTTCCGATTGATGTGTGTGTATATATATATATATATATACACACCAGACACACTCACTCCATAGAACGAGCAGGATGCAACCCAAGGTCTATTTTTAAGCAGAATTTAACAGATTTGAATTCAGTTTTCCTTCTCCTAGACTGGTTGCCATACGAAGATTAAATAGTATAGATTGAGGGAGAATAGTGGATTCATGCTTTTCTCTGGGGTATTAGCGCGATGAGCAATGCAAACCGTCTCATCCAACATTTGAACTGGGGTCACCATCACACCACGACTACACACACACACACACACACTATATATATATATATATATATACCTTCCAAGCTGTGGCCATGTCGGCGTCAGTGTGAAGATGCACTCAAAAAACTCCAATGAAACAGATTGAGAAAAAGCCAGAGAGGAACCATATCAGAATGTTACATGCTGTCTTCAACAAATCCTGGAAGCAGTTCACCACGAAACAGCTGCTGTAACATTACTTGCCTTCCATCTCACAAACTCGTGGAAGACGACGAGCAAGAAATGCTGAGTAAGAAAGGTCAATTTCATTAGCGACATTCTCCTGTGAATTTCCACACATGAACACATCAATTCTGACCGAGGACTTACATTCTTCAGCTCTACACAGACACTGAATGGATCTGCCAGGAGCGATGCTCAATTGAGACAGACGACGTGAAAGAATTAAGTGACACCGTGCTATCCGCACGGCTTCATTATATATATTATAATATGTGACACTGGGTTTCATGCCTTACGCATTCTTCAGACAGAACTTGCCTGACTAATGCGTAAAGCATGAAATCCATGGTCACAAACTCTACCATGTTATATATATATATATATATATATGTATAAAAGCTCTATCAATATTTGGTCCTCCATTTACTCACCAAGTGGTCAATAGAGATGCATAAGCCTCTACTATATATATATATATATATATATATATAAATTTTATTATGTATTGTAGGGAATTATATATACATACGTTTAATAAAATATTTAAATGTAAACATATCAATCACAATTCCCACGTTCTTTGCCGAGATCACGATACTCTTTTGCCATACTATTGTTCAGCTTATTTATGCTTTATGAGTGTCTGCTACTCACACAATCGCAGATTTTGTCATCAATGTTCCTTCCGCAAGATTTGTTGTTTTGAGTAAAATTTTTCCTTTCTTTTAGTCAGGTCGTCCCACCAAATCTAGATAAGCCTGTCCTAGCTGCTATCTTAACATCACACACACAGTAAAGTTGGCAACCATGATCGAGGGCGACCCGAAGCATCCCTTTTCTATAGCTATTACGTGGAGGTGTCTGTCTAATCCTTTCCCGGAATTGCTCTATTTTACCCTTGATCGCTACCTTATAATGCTGAGTATTAAGCAAGGAGGCATCAAGCACCACTTTTTGAGTCTTTGGTATAAATAGACCTAAAGTTGAACCCCGATCTTATGAAGATAACTTAAAGTGGAACATTACTGATAACAATTAAAAGTTTAAATGTTAGTAATGACAATGAATTATTTCTGCTTTTCGCATCTCATCTCGTTCATCTCATATATATATATATATATATATATATGTATGTATGTATGTGAATGTATCTCATTGTGATGGGACATATTCTATTTTAACTTTTCCAGAACATAATAATTTGTATGCAATTCATCTATTCATCTACGACAACACTCTGGTATAAAATATAATCTGCTTCTTTTTGTTTATGAATAAATAAACGGAGAGATAGATCAAAAATGGTTGAAGACATTTTAGCTGCACATACAGGAGGGCCAATGAGTACGGATCTTCGGTGACTCTTCTTCTTTGGATCAAAATCTTTCTGGATATATAACATACTGGACCCCCACGTAAATAATAAAGCCTCTCTCTGGCATGTCACCTATGCAAATTCACATGGTCACACCTTTTCCAGGATGCCACCGACACTATGTTTGTGGACACGCCTCCCTCAAGCGTAGCATTTCCGTTGAGAACACCTGAGTTCTTTTTACTTTAGGAGGCAGGTGTATTTCCTGTTATTTTCGTTCGTCCAGTGTCCGACTTCCACCGTTGCATCAACAGATATCAAATGGTTCTTCAAGTCAATATCCACCGTTATATCTAAGCCTTACATATATTATGAACTAATACAGACACTAATACCCTTGGGAAAGGTATGAATCCAATTATTCTCCCTCCAGCTATGGGTAAAATAGTAGGGCAGACTAGGTTCTTTAGCCTTGGTTGAGACAACTAGTCTAAGAGAAGGAAAGCTCTGAATTTAAACCTGTTAAACTTCGTTTAAAAAACTGCCCTCGTGTCATATCCTGCCCGAGCGGAAGGGTCGGTAAATATGGATATATTATGAACTCTTATCATTTTGTTATACAATCAATATATTTTACCCCCAATAACATTAATATAAACCATGACATTTGTTTTTCAAATGTATTTAATCATTCTTGGTCAGTCAGTATATAAAAGGTCATACAATAAACGAGGCGATTTTTGCAATAGGATTGCATTGTTTACTTTGCGCCTCTTTCAAGGAA
This sequence comes from Sepioteuthis lessoniana, assembly GCA_963585895.1. Lineage (NCBI taxonomy): Eukaryota > Metazoa > Mollusca > Cephalopoda > Myopsida > Loliginidae > Sepioteuthis > Sepioteuthis lessoniana. The sequence goes on along the minus strand of OY757904.1, from coordinate 126,666,996 downwards.
ATGAATCCCTGAAAACTCATAGCATAACTATCTTTACAGACTGCTGCCTGCCCCCGCCCAAATCTTTCATACTGCAGGGTCAGGGTTTCCACCCCATGGAATGTTTTCGACTCAGGCTCGTACGCGTAAACCCATATTTACCTCATTTGTAAAACCTTTCTTTTATTAAAAAAAATGCTTGTTCATACACACCACACATTCTTCTGCAAATTTCACATGATCTGCATTTCTCACGTTATAAAATTTTGATGGAGGGCATTTGTTCCAGCCTAGAGCTCTCTAGTTGATGTGACAACAATTTGAATATACTAAAAATATTTCTGCGAGATTAAAATAATTTTTCTTATAATGCAATTACAAACAATGCCGTGTTTACTTTCGTGGAAAAAATTCTGGAAAGAAAATGTATTTTTGCTTTTCTTTAAAAAAATATTTCGTTTATATATCATCACGTCGCGCAATCAGCACGAATATTCCTGACCCTCTCTCGCCACCCCTCCCTATATTCTATTGATTTCGGCTAGTCTTCAGGATGGTATCCCATATCGGCACATGGTTGTTGTATGTAGGTTCTAGCTGGTCGCCCTGCCTTTGCTCGTCCGTGTGAAGGGGTCCACAGGAGTACGTCTCTGATGAGCTCGTCCTTACTTCTTCAGCAGTGTCCTGAATGTTTGGTTCGTCTAATTTTGATATGTTCGTGATGGATGGTCGGTGGCCATACAGCTGCTGCTTTGTGGGATGCTGCCTCCATAACATGTTCAATATTGCTCGCAGCATTCTTGTGTAGTTGCTATATATATATAATTTCGTGAAAAATGTCATTGTATGAACTCCTTTATTTGGCTATTCCCTCTATTAAAAATATAATTTGACCGCATAACCGTAATGAGGTAAAGGGTCAAGACATGGAAGCAAAGTTTGATATTTACAATAAGAAATTTAGAATACTGAACGTAGAAATGAATTAGAAAGCCTTATTTTCATTGTTGGTAACAGAATCTATTTTTTTCATAGTTTCACTTCAAAAAGCTCGTAGACAATCCTTTAGAGTGTGTACATATTCTGCTCGTCTTCAGGGGTTACGATAGGTAAACACTTAAAAATCTTTAGTTATTTCCGGGTCGAGTGACAGTATACAACTCTTGAGAGATTTTCGTGTCTACGCAATCAGCGACCCGTGGTGAGATTGAGTGGAGGTTATAAAGTGAAATAATTAAAATTCTTCAATAAATAAATCAAATGAATAAGGAAGAAAAAAAGAAGTTATTCACTCCTCCAGTCATTTGATGAAATAATTAAAATTCTTGCTCACATGCGGGCCTGAGGTAACAAAAAAACATGGATTTTATCAATAAAGACGCCTACAAAAGGCGGCAGAAATAGATCATTTAAACGAGATAAATAGAGAGAATATTCAAATAAATAAATGGGAAATAACAGAAACAGGAAAATTGCGAGAATTTTTGGACATTATAGAGATTCTTGTTCATATAAATTTTATTTAATTATCTGTAGTTTCGTCAGCCATCTTTTGGGGTTATTAATGAATGGAAAATGTGCTCATACGTTGGCAGATTATTAAAATTAAAACTATCAATGTTACCACACACACACACACACACACACACACACACAGAGGAACTTACGCGTGTATTGTGTAGTGTCTTTAATGTAGGATATTGATTCAGTGATCCGAGTTCAACTCCTTGACGATGCATTTTGAGTTTCGCTTCGCGCTAATGCCTTTGTTAAACGCCTAGTTTTCACTTCATCTAAACGGTAAATAGTAAGGAAGACCCAACTCTTTACCTCTGTACGAAATTTGGCCAAGAAGGAAATTCCTGTATTGATATTAGCGCTACTCCGCCCTAAAAAATTACTTCGTATCGCATTCTACCCGTGGCAGAGGGAGGGAGGTAAATTCACTCCTCCCCCCCATACACACAAACATACGCTCAGTCTTACAAATATATAGTTGTACAGTCATACTGTTGCGCATGTCGTGTGAATGAGGCGCCCCTAGTCAAGGGAATGCCGACGGGGCCGTAGGCATTTTGGGGAAATGCCGGGTGCGTGTGGGCTACGGCCCTGCGCCCGGACCCACCATAAAAAAGGCCTTGTGCCACACTTGCCCGTTGGGTGGGGCGAGCAACAAATACCGCATGTCGTGTGAGTGTCAAGAAGTGAAGTTGAAGTTAATAGCTAGAGTGATCAGAGAGGCGATATGTTTAAAATAGGGAAGGCTTGTGTAAAAAAAAATGTGATAAGTGATCGATTTAATTTGTGGGTACACCGGAAGAAACAAACCTTCCGGGGTGTGCAAAAAATTGCTTACCTCTGTCGGCGTTTGCCTTCAGCTGAGGCTCAGTCACCGAAAAATAAGACCAGCCCTTATTCCTTTTTGGTAAGTGGAATGGTGCTGTCAACTGGGAAGGCCACTATAACTATGCTGATTATTTCGTATCCTACCAGTACGAATGCTGCGTGAGTATATATATATATTTACTAATCTAATATCTACCAGTATTCAATAATTAATAATAATTAGTATAATTTTAAGCTAGGTGGTTTTTGGTGAATAAAAGAAAGCGATTTCTCCTAGAATTCAGTCGAAGTTAGGCTTCCTGATGATCCGTTAAGGTGAAACTTTAGTAGATTTTCGACTCGCGATTTAGGTTAATTATATATATATATATGTTCTTCCATCGCATTCAATAAAGATGTTGTTGATGAAGAGACAGATCCAGCTTCAAGTACATGACTCACCTCGTTGATTTCATTATATTTTTACGACAATAACCGTTACACCCTGCGCCTCCACATGCACGCACATATATAAGTTGTTGGCCGACCGCAGCTGAGGGCGGCCCGAGGTGTAGGAAAGGGAGCCACTCCTTTTCTTGGATTTCTCCACTTTCCCTTGACCAGTACCTTATAATGCTGAGTGTTAAGCAAGGAGGTATCGAGTAGCATTTTTTGAGTTTTTTTTATATGACTTGACGAGGGATTGAACCCCGGTCTCCCGCCCTATTGGGGAAAATTCAAGCATTATGCCAATGGGCCGGTATATAGATAGAGAGATTTGAGAGTCGAATAGGAGAAAATTAGATATTTTGATAGGTAAATATCCGTAAATGTTTTAAAATTCGATGCTTTGGTTTTCTTTTTTTTTTTTTTTTCATACAAAATTAACTCCAAAGTCATTAAACCTGCAGTCAGCAAGAATCTATCCGAACTATTTATAAACCGCGCACTTAGTATAAAGATATTCAACTCACAACCAACAATTTAATCTTCTGAAGAAGACTGATCATTCTGAAAAACGTGTCGTACAAATACATTCATTTATAGAATAATAACAAAAAAAAATCGAAATAAATACAAAATTTGAAATCATTTGCAAATCTTTTCATTTTGAGATTATATATATATATATATATATATATATATATATATATATATATATATATTGGTGAATATAAAAAATGGTGTTTTCTCCTTTATCGTCGGTCGGTGCGGGACTCCCTGATGGTCCGTTGAGGTGAAACTTTAGTCGGAGAATTCCGAGTCGCGATTTAAGTTAATTTTGTAATTGGCTCCACTCGTGTTGAGCACTCTTGTAATTGTAGCATTGCAGCGTTTACGGTGGGTTTTATTTTTCTTTTGACCAACTGACTGCATATCTCTTGATTTTTTTCAACTGGTTTGACGGAGTTGGCCTTTTCTTTTTTTTGTGTCCTATGATATTTTTTTTCTTTTTTCCCCCGGGCGGTGATTCGAGATATTTTTATCTCTTGTTCCTGGCGGTTTTTTTTCTTTTTTCCTGGTAACCGTGATTGCTAGTAGATAGTATATATATATATATATATATATATATATATATATGGGGTGGGGGAGAAATAGAAATGGAAAGATTCTTTATGTCCATGCAGCTTCAATATATAAAGACATGACGAGTTGACAACTGAAATTCAGCCTTTATCTCACCTTGGACAGCCTGATCCCATTCGTCTTATGTGCAGATTATGTCCTAATCCTCTCGGTCACCTTCAGTCAAGCATCACTTTGGCTCTTAGCAGTTCATGCTGATCCTTATTCCAAGACCTGGTGACTTGAATATGTTCGGCATATATTATTAAATAACAAGCATATTTCCCGCCAGAAATTTTGGTAATATTTGTTAATAAATAGACACTGCTGACTCGAATCAGAGCGCTGTTACTGTGCGCTCTTTTTAGGGTGTATAGCTCCCCTGCAGCTCTACAAAAGACAGTAGTATATGTGCCAGTGAATGTCCTATATTTTTTTTATAAGCTAAATATATATATAATGGGTCTTGGTACGCGAACAAATAAATGAAGATTCGGTTGAGTGCAACGTCTGTTTGTTAGATTGTCCGATTAAGTTCCAAATAGAGGATCAAAAAATTCGATTCTTAAATCCAGAACGCGTACAAAACCATTTTCATAAAGTATAGCATCTTATAGTTTCCCGGATAATTGAATATCAAGCATCTACACAAACACACACACACACACACACACACACATATGTGTGTGTGTGAGATTATGCGTATGAACATATTCATTACTATCACTTGTATATCTCTCCATAGAATGATTATATAAATATATTTAGGTGGGGTGTCATCGTGGTGTAATGGTTAAAGCGACGGACTGCGGAATCATAGTAAGCGAGTTCGTATTACTTTCACATTCGGGCAAATGCCCTTGGGAAAGGTATGAAACCCCTTATCCTCCCAGCTATGGGTTAAATAATATCACTACTGTTCTTCTAGGAGCATGGCCTTGGTATTAAATAACCTGGCAAGGTTGATATGCCATTAAACCAAACCTATATATATATATATATAATCATTATTTTAACATAACCATTGATAGTTGATCGAAAGATTAATAATCATACAATAGTAAGAAAACATGTAATCATAATAACAGTATTTCTTATTCAGTAGTGAGATTTGTTTATACTTTGCTAAAAGATTTTCCTAATATATATATATATATATATATATATATATATATATATGGAGAGAGAGAGAGAAGACATTTTTTAAAATAATAAAATGAACTACTTCACCCCCATGTAATGCTTTGCAAATTAGCCTAGCAAATTAATTGCTAAGTAAATTGAATCATCATTAGGTGCTCCATACTGATGGTATGTGCAAAATCTAAGTTACTCTTAGAGTGTATATATATATATATATATATATATATATATATATATATATATATATATATATATATACACACACTCCTTTTTCTCGATGGCCTTATTTTAACCTCATTAGTCATCGCTACCCTTAAAGAGGAGTATCGGTAGTTTCCTGACTGAACTATGTGATCCTGGCCGTTTACCTGTGGGGTTCATCCACACAGCAACTAGTGAAGCACGCTGTAGACCTGAAGCTGGCTTCAAACACTGTACTCCACATGTACGGTCACTTACGACCCATCTCGAAGACCATCCGAACAAGACATACAAGGCACTGCTGGAGGAGCAAGGACTAACTCATAAGTGACATTCTCCTATGGACTCCTTCACGTAGACGCGCAAGTGTAGAATGACCAGTTAAAATATATCTACAACAGCTCGGTACTGAGTCAGGTTGTAGCCTAAAAGACCTGCTGAGAGCGATGGATGATAGAGACGGGTGGCGAGAGAGAGAGTTACTGAAATCTGTACAAGCAACACGAGATGATATACACTTCTTACACTTGACAGAGGAAAACCTTGTACTGAACTATGATCAATTCTACTCGCCAAAAACTGTATATTCAATTAACATTTTAACGTTAAAGATAATGTGAGGGGATCGTGTTATTTGTCATTTTAGATTTAATTGTATCACAATTGAAGAACAAAGCATACATTCACATTTTCAGTTTAGTTTTTGTTTGTTTAGTAAATTAGCAAAATAATCTATTGCGTATTTTAATAGACACATAACAAATTGAAACTTGTATAGTCATCTTTCTTTTCCTTTATTTTACTTATATCAAACTCTTTAAATCTTATTGGTAATTTAAATAAAATAAAAAAATACAGCAAAATACGATTTCCTCCTGTTGAGATGATGCATTGCCTTTGGGTAAAGTTTTTTTTCTTACAACACGTTTCCTTGTTTTAATATTCCTTGCTGTAAAATTTGTGACATCTTAAATTATCGTGGGCGGCAAACATATATCATCTTCAGTCAGTCAGTCGATATCTTTAGTTGAATGATTGATTAAGAGAACAAACATTAAATTTACAAGAAATTAGAATTTTATAAACCTGTTTCATACATCAATTCCTAGACCGTTAATTATTATTTTATTTATTTCTATTATGACAAAATGCAATCATGGGGACCAAAATTAATCAATCATTATTCAATAATTGTCTGACAAATCATTGAAGACAGATTAAAATTGAATCCGTCGTAGGGCAAAAGTCAAACTGTGTTAAACAGAATAATACCGCTTGTGGTTAATTTTAAACCAGAATTGATTTAGACAATTGGTTGTGAGCGAAGACCCTTAAGCCAACAAGTGGTGTGAGAAATTTTTTAAATGGGCCAAGAAAAATTGCTTCATTGACTTGAGAATTCGTTAAAATGGGTCTGGAGTTGGCCCATGAATAATTAAAAGGGAAAAGTTGATTGGATGGTTCTTTGAAACGGTTGTTCTAAGTTACTTGGCTACCCAACCGCTTGGTTGGTTTAGTGGGATTTTCTGCTGAAAATGAGGTACTTACAAAAAGTCAAAACTGAGAAATACTGTCAGCTATTAATTTTAAACTGCAATTGATTTTGACCAGTGATTCTCAACGTGGCCATTTAAGTTCACAAGTGGTCCTAAGAAATTGTAAAAATGGACCGGAGATTTTTTTTTTTTTTTTTTATGGGACTGGAGTTGACTCAATGAAATTGAAAGGGAGGATTGATTAGAAGACTGAAAGTAAAATCCTCTCATCCCTTGCTGTTTGAAACGGTTGTTCTAGTTTTACTTGTTTTTGCCACCACCTGATCGGTTGATGCATGATTTCCTACACCAAATAATGTAATTTAATGCGAATTAAGAGAGGTAATCATCATTTGGAAGTTCAACTTGAAAAGCTTATAGACACCAGGAGAAGTGTTCTCGTTAGTCAAGATTCATACTTTGTAGTGAATTCTGCTTGGGAAAAGTATAAACCCTATCAATGTGTTATATAGAACCAAAACTCTTCTTTTACAAAGATAACTTTGACATTAAATAACCAATGAAAGTTGATAAACCAAAAGAAACCAAACATTCCATTCAAGAAAAGTACCTTTGAATAAATTACTCCTCATATAGAAGACATCTTTTCGAGGATCCATTATCCAATTGTCAAAAATGAGAGTACATCTTGATAGTGGTTAGTTAGCACGAACGACTTCATAAAGAAGGTGTCTCAAACTACTTTTCTATCGCACGCAGTAGATTTGTTTCGGTGACTGACATTTTCCTAAAACTTGGTAATTTCTCCCTGGCTATTGTTCATGTTTCTCCTCAGGGAAGGGTAGAATATACAAGTTTAAAATAGACGTTACTACCTTCATGAGAATACTTTAATGATATAATTCCAAACAGTCTCTGCATGTTCACTATCCCAGTCAGTACATTCTTTGGATTTCCCTCCGGGGATTTAAAAAATGTTAATATATCTATGGGAAGGTCTTTATTCGAAAAGCAGAACTTATATAAGGGACACCAACTAATCTAGTAAGGTATTGATAGGGATGGTGAACACGTGACAACTTTGAAATCCTAATATCATAAAGGAACTCCTATAGACATGTTAAAAAGCTTTATAATATCTTGTCCTTTTTTTAATACTGCCCGGACATTAGCATAATGGTTAGAGTGTTCGCCATGGGAGGCCTGGGTTCAATCTCAGGTCGAGTCATACCAAAGACTTTAAAAATGGTACTTGATGCCTCCTTGCTTAACACTCACCATTATAAGGTACGAATCAAAGGTAAAGTGGAGAAATCCTGGGAAAGGAGTAGCGCCCTTCCTTACACCTTGGTGTAGTAGCTATTGAAAAGGGAGACTTCGGGTCACCCTTGACTATGGCCGCCAACTTTACTTTTTTTTTTTCTTACTTATTTAATATTACAGTAACTTTCACTCCAGGATTAAAAGCTGAAAAGTAGAAATAATCGATTTTTATATACTTTTAAAAATTCATTAAAATACCTTATTGAAATCAACATCGGCTTGTTTTGAAGATCTGTTGTAGTGGACGGTTTACAAGGATTATTGGAAATTAACTCATCCAACGGAACATGAGAAATTTTTCTGTTTCATAACGTAAGAATGGCGTAGATTTGACAACTTGTCGTAGAGGATGTATTTTAGACGACAAGCAACACACTCAAATAAAAAAAAAATCATTGAAAATGTTTGAGATTGGTGTACTGGACAAAGAAACATTAATATCTTAATTTTTAAGTGGGATAAAACTTAGAATTTTGATTTTGTCATCTATTTTCATAATATTGACTATACAATTTTATTGCAATTTACCCATGAAATACAATAAAATGTGAAACAATGGAGTATATTAAAAAATAAAAATCGACAAAAGGAATCAACGAAAAGTCAAAATAAATTCTAGGAAAATTGAAAGGGAAAATTAGTCTCTCTACATTTTATTCTAATTCAAATATCACACTATCATATGTGTATTCATTTTGAATGAAAAAAATAACTACACCCTCGCCGATTAACATAGTAACATGAAATTCACACCCCTTTTAATCTTTACTTTTGCACCTTGTGCGTCTTCCCCAGGACATAATGGCCATTCTGGGTTCTTGAATTTGAGACCCCTGCTCATGCTCGTATTTAAAAATCAAACACATCTAGCGCACAGAAGTTTAGATTGACATAACCGTGTCACGATGAGTAAGCAACTAATTGTCTATTAGTAAAATTGATAAGCGAATGAAGGGAGAAAACTGGCTTAACTTAGATTGGTTGGTTGGATTTTATGGCTTATCAAACTTTGTAGTTTATTTAATGCCGAATTCATTTTTATACAAATAAACAGTTCTATTTCAAACAATTCAGAAAAAAATAAGTACAACGTTCAGTTGTCAAAAACATTACTACTTCAGGCTATTCTGTTTAGTCAGATAGTTCTTAACAATTTAGTTTAATATAAGTATAGTTTTTGTTTACACACAGTGAAATGTCAAACATTACTATTTCGAACAATTCAGTTTAGCGTAGTACAGTTCCAACGTAAAAAAACGATTCTATTTCAAACAATTCAGTTTAGCGCATGTACGCAGTTTAGTTCTATTTTATCCATAAAAATTACCCTATCAGGTGCTACCACTCCAGTACCGAGTGGACCTGTAAGCGATGGTAATTAAGGGGTACTCTGCATTCTCCAAAGCTCCAGCATTAGTGGAAGCTCACCATCACATTGTTTAGTGTCACATCCAGAAAACTCATTGGAGGGAGTCTAACCCCTCTGCAGAGGTATATTCGGTGTGTTCTACAGTCCTAGCCAACTGGGTCAGGCTAAACACAGAAGTTCTTCAATAAAATGGCTGTGATATATCTTTTTCTTGATGTATTTTCAAAAATCAAGTCCACCTAAAACAGAACATAATAAATAGATGTGACGCTTTAGGATCTGTATAAAAAAAACCTGATAGTTTAGCAGTACAAATATACAGAGATATAAATGGTTAAATCATGAATCCACCCATTTAATTTTTGGCCCGCTGTCTCCCCTCCAGAAAATAATCCTATTTACCAACCCCTCCGCTCGGGCAGGATATGACACAAGGTCATTTTTTAAGCGGAGTTTAGCAGGTTTGAATTCAGAGTTTTCCTTCTCTTAGACTAGTTGCCTTACTAAGGCTGAAGAACCCAGTCCTCCCTACTATTTACCCTTAGCTGGAGGGAGAATAATTGGATTCATACCTTTCCCAAGGGTATTAGTGAAATGCAATCAATCTCGTCCAGGATTTGAACTCGTGTCACCGTGTTCATTTCCAACGACGATAACCAGTACACCACGGGCACCTCCTGGAAATAATAGCCCTTGATTTTGAGATCTCTGGACTAAACCGTGGTAAAATATCTAAGAGTCGAACGGTGTCATGTTTTTAGGAAAATCAAGGGTTTTTCAACAAAAAAAAAAAAAAAAAAAAAAAAAAACTGATGTCATTTCCTTTTCTAACAATTTGACCGATTCTCATTCTAATGGTTTCATATTTTAACAGCATGTCAAGAAAAAACTCCAAATGCGTTAGTTTTAGGCTAATTTTCTTATCAGATATCGAAATCCCATTCACAGGGAAAAGAAAAGGTGTTTTGTGTGTGAGAGTAGGTTCAGACACAGTCAAACAAAACTGTGCGGACTGAATTAGTGAGAAAGTTCACTGAAAATGCACCAACTGCAATGCAGATTTGGACCAACCACAAAGAGTTCAACGATCAAAGTTGTCTGTGCAAAGGAAAAGGATTCGGGTGACCGCCCATATCGGATGAGATGGTCGAGCGGATTCGGGAAATATTACTTGTGAAATCTTTCATGAAACCAACATAACTTTTATGAGAAGATTATCACAGACACACAAATATATATATATATATATATATATATATATATATATATATATAGAGAGAGAGAGAGAGAGAGAGATAAAGAGAGAGGGAGAGAGAGATACAATCCTGTGATAAGCTGCTGTAAAACAGTCTAATAAACTATTTATTTATTGTTTCTTTTGCTTTTAATGGCATATCAAACTTCGTGGGTTATTTAATAACAACATCATCCTTGTAAAAGAATGACTGTGGTAGTGTTTAACTCATAGCTGCGGGTCTAAGGCAGATAATACCTTTCTCCAACATATAAGTAATAGTGCGACCGGGATTCGATATCTCTTACTATTATGTGGCAGTCCAGCACATCAGCCACTACGCCACGAAGCCCCCCCCCCGCCATATTCATGTTTAACATAAATACACGCGGGACAGTTCCTTCCAAGCAGCGGTCGTATCGATACTGCTGTATGGATGCACTACTTGGATGCGAACTGAAAGGCTGGAGAAGAAGCTAAACGGCAATTACACAGGAAATTTGCGAGCAATATTGAACAAGTCCTGGCGGCAACACCCCACAAGACACCAACTATATGGCCACCTACCTCCCATCAGGAAAACTATCCAATTTAGACGAACCAGATATGCGATGTACTCCAATGGACCCCCATATATG
>OY757904.1:126615722-126653222 GCA_963585895.1 Sepioteuthis lessoniana | reverse complement strand
TTTAGGGTCTTCAAACATCGTACCTGTTCTCCGAATCGACCCGACCGGAATAATGCCTATTCCAGCAGATGGTTCGGGAGCAAATATCCACCAAGCACATAGTAATGTTCGAATAAAAAAACAAAAAACAAACTGATTGCTCTCTTTTAAGCTGAAAATGATCAATGAGAAACGACATAAGTCATTTTCCTTCTTGCTACAAGACAAAAGGGGGACAACCGATTGCTGTTTAACTTTTTTCCCTTCCTAGAAAGTAGAAGGATACATGCTCGCAACGAACACCGTTTGAGATAACAGGTGAGAAATTACTTCACCGTTTTGTTTAGTCGGGAATGTTATTATACAAAGCTAAGGAACTCCGTCGTTCCCTTAAAAAATACAGTCATGCTAATTCGCTGATGGTAGGAATTCTGGGATCAGATACAATTCACTTGAGGGAAAAACGAACAAACCTGCATGTGCTATGAAAAATAAGTCTTCGTTGAAAGATGAAAAAACTACTATCGTTGCAGCTGCTATTACTTCAACTACAATTACTACTACTACAAGCAACAACAATAATAATAATAAAAACAATATAAAAAAAACAGAGAGAGAATAGCAATCATAAAAAGAAGTTTGCATAAAAATGTGCTCGTTGATATTATAGCTAAGCAGATATAAAAAGCTAAAACTCTAAAAAAAATATTGCATTAGTTGAAGTTTCCTGAGTTGTGCACAATCATCAAACAGGTATATATATATATATATATATAAGGTAAAATTGGCGACCGTAGACGAGGGCGACCCGAAGGCTCCTTTTTCAATTGCTACTACACCGAGGTGTTGGAGAGGGTACTATTCCTTTCATTGGATTGCTTCACTTTACCCTTGATCAATACCTTATAATAAGTAACATTTTTTTGAGTCTTTTGTATGACAGTCTGTGATTGAAACCCAGTCTCAGGCCACTGACGACTACTCTGACACGCATACACACACACATATATATTGCGATACATAGGATGCAGTTGGCGATACAAGATCTAATAATTGAATTAATACATAATTTTATATACATGTCATAATTAATTCTTTTTAGAGGTACATATAAGTGATGTTCTCCTGTAGGCTACCAGACATGGACACGCTAGTATTTGCCGAGCAGCAAAGAGTTTTATTCAGCAACTCCGTGCGGACACTTGATATAATCTAGAGGACCATTCAGGAGCGATGGACGAGAGGGATGGTCGGTGAAAAAGAGTCAAAGGAATGCATGCAATCAGCACGATTAGATGAGGATGAAGATATATATATATATATATATATAACTAAATATATATATTTAGTTATAAACCAAACATATACACACACACACACACATATATATATATATATATATATACACACACACACACAAACATGTATGTATACATGGTTCCCTCGTGGCTGAGGGGTAGAGTCTTGGATTGGCGTTTGAGTCAACCGGGTTTTGATCCCAGCTACGGGAAGCTAGTATGTCTAGCCACACTGATGAGTTCTGATAGAACGAAACAGATCTGTCTGTGGATGACTATATATATATATATATATATATATATGCGCACACACACACACATATATATATATATATATATATATATATATATATAATTATTCTCTATTCTTTTTTGATTTCGAAATTATTACTCCTGTATCAGTCAATTTTTATTTCTGCAGTAATGTTCACCCAATACATGAGTAAATACATTATTTGAAGAAACACAATTGTCTCTAAAGAAAAAAAAAAGTTCAGACCTATATGTATCGAACAGTGTATATTGTCGTATGAGTAGTTGATGCAACTGAAAAAAAAAAAAACTGTCGAGAAAATCATCGTAGCGACGATTTAATTTCCGGTTTCGAGTGACCAAAAAGTATAACGTGCAGCTGGAGTTGTCAGTGAGCGTTTTGTCTCTCTACTTGGCCCTGTAGCGAGTGAGGCAATTCAATCGGGTCAAGCGAGTTGGGAGATTTATCCTGAGTCTTGTTCTACATAATTCAACACACGCACAAGTGGGCTTGCTCCTCGCTGAGTGTCTGCGCTGAAGTGGACAGACAAGGACTTCAATGCTCGACTTAAAAAGAAAGAAAAATCAATTGACAGTCGACCGATAATTTTGCGTAATTCATGGAAACCTGAATAGAATGTCAAAAATTGAGCATTGCAATCAATTTTCAACTATTATGAGATTTTTTAAAAGGTCGGCTTGCATCGAAAGAGTTAATGACTACCAAACTGAAAAAAATCCCCCTTATGTTATTATCATCATCTTCAAAACATTCTGATACCACGGATTCCCTTGATTCTCTCTCTCACCATCCTTCTCTGTAAGTCATCGCTCTTGGTAAGAACTCTAGACGGCATCCAATGTCCCCACAAACTGATTAATATAAAAAATTGCGGGTTGGCCAACACTGCTGTGTTCATTTGTAGGAGCCCGTATGAGAATACCGCTTATGATTTTGCCCTTACTTCTTCAAACAGTACCCAGCATGTCTTGTTGGTATTGCTTGGATGGTTTGTGTAATGGGACGTAAGTGGCCATACAGCGGCTCTTTTTGAAGCTTGCTGCTACCAGAATTTGTTCAAAACTACACGCATCTTTTTGTAATTCCCATATAGCATTTCTCGCAGGAGTTTCATTAAAATTCAAGAGGTACAACCCTACAATAGTACTGACACAGCTTCAGTTTGAAAGACTTCCGGTTCTATTTTAGTTGCGAGATCAGATTTCCATATGGTCGTTAACCTACCATTAGTAATCCATGCTTCCTCTATTCGTATATTGACATCGCTTTCAGTAGATGTGATATTGCTACCGAGTTAGGTGAACTGGTCAAAACTGTATTTATTCTTGTATAATGACAGATACTTTTTTTCAGAATCAAAAGCCAGAATACTGCACGAGGGATTGGTATTTCACGAGGGTGGATAGATAAATACAATCTCCAAAATTCTAAAATAGGTTTAGATTTTCTTTTTTCGATATATCTTTTTTTAATTTAAACAATATTCGCAGAGATTTGAAGCGTATGAAGTTCAATTAACATGCAGTCTTCATCTTGCGTCAAGATTGAACATTGCTTTATGACTAACTTTGACAATGTATTCAAGACAAAAGTTTGTCACACAGCAAACTGAAACTAAACATGTCTGTACTGGATTTAGTATAACATATACATGTTCAAATGTGTTTCAGTTTCTCTTATTAACAATGTCATCGGAGGAATAATTTATCAACCAAGCCTCCTATATAAATATAGTATTTTGGCAACCTAGTTTATTTGTATAAGCGACGTAGTCAGTTACGCTGTTTAACTTTATCTGGAACAAGGCCAAAAATATAGGACAGCCATCAAGAATCGCTCTCGTTGGCAAGGTTCTTCTTGTGTTGGATCACCTCAAAAGCTTGGGGAAAATTGGATGAAAGACCGGCAGTTGCATATGCAGCAAGTCTTCCCTGTCTTCAGTACTGACATAGTTCGAAGGAAGAGTAAGTCTTGATACCTCTTGGCACTAGTGTCGACCCAGGAGTCAGCAGAAAGAGACGAAAGACAATGTAGGTCTTCCCTAAGGATACTCGATCCTGTTATCGAATTCAGTTTTTTTCTTTTTCCTAGACTGGTCGTCAACAAAGGCTAAAGAGCTCTGTCTCCACTACTGCAGCTAACCACTCCAGCTGCACTGTTTGAACTCATTTATAAGCGATAGTATATTATTTATAATATTCATGTACTGTTTATTTTAACCATGACTTGAGATGTTTATACCAAATGTAATCTAGTTATTGTTATTGACGATTCAAATTTTACTAAAATAAGTTACTGAAACCCTCCAATTTAAATGAACAAAAGGATTTTCATTAATATTCAACTCGGAAGATATTTTTGTTAGCTTCGGAATTTTTATACGTCACTTGATTTATTTAAAAATTTACGTTGAAGTAAAGTGTCCGATGATTGTTCAATGATATATTTTGTAAATTAATTAACATTTTTCTGTCATTTGATTTCCAAACTGAAGATATACTCATGGAAGAGAATAAGAAAATTAAGATAATAATACCCGTAAGAAACAGGATACCATTCAAATAAATGTATTATTATTTCATGAAATAGTGCTTTATGATCTCATTTATTTTCTCCTTTCAGAGATTGATATTCAGATTTTAATTGCAGAATTATTTACATAATCGTTAAAACATTTGGCTATTAATTTGTAAATTTCAATTAAAAAAAATTAGACGATGTTTTCGCTTAACAATGGTTGGGTAGTTTGGCTCTGGAAATTCTACACTAAAAATAATTTACCACTTGAATTATTACCCTTTGTCAGTCTAAATAAAACCCTTATCTCTATTCCGTTATTCTTTTCAATGAGAAGTCTATTTGCTGATATATAGTTGTGATCATTCGAAGTTTTTTTTTTATACGCCTTCCTGCAATTAAAAGTCACCTGAACTTGTTTTCATCACTTAAAACGGTTCTAGGGTCATTGAATATCGATGGGATACCATAAACAGAAACGCATACACTCCGGGTCAGATAACATCGCATTAGAATGCTAGATTAGTGTGTAATGCATCTTGCGAACACCTGGGATAAGAGACGGTTATAAAAATAAGAAAAACGGAGAAAGTGTTGAAATTTCTCTTCCAGCACAGTAGTTTATCTTTATCCCAATATCAGCAAACATCCTTTCTAATAAATCCATTTCATGTGTCTGGCCAAACAAACAAAAAAAATCATTGTTTTCTTAAATTATCTGACTCAATTCACTTGCATTTTCTGAAATATTATCTTCTTTTAAAATCTTTAGGAATTCTTCAACTATTAAATACCCAATTTACTTTGATATTGCAAAAGTTTTTGTTTTTTTTTAAATAAGAAAAAAAGATTTAGAAAAACCCCAACTAAAAGAACATTCCTGATTCATTCAGTAGATACGATATCCCTATAAACGAAACGGGAGGATATATTTTCTATATATAAAATATTGAAACACGGTTTATTTATTTTGTTAAACGACCCCGTCGTTGGAGCTTAGAATCACGCTAACTGTAAAACCCGCAGAGAGGTATGGCCCCACCCCAAAAAGGAATGTTCTGATTATGATACTAAACTTAATCTGATGGTGAGGCTCCAGTTCTAGAAATCATGAAATCTGAGGAGAGTTGAGTACTCCTTCAATGCCATTACTCTCAGGTCCACTCTGATCCCAGTAATAACTTATTTTCTTCTTCCTCCTCATCTTCATCCTCAAAGCGAGGTGTTTTAAAGGCAAGTGTATACTAGGCGATTTAATGTAAATAAATTTATCATAAGAATTCAAAAAGAATATATATATATATATATATATATATATATATACACTCCGAAAGAGGAAAATAAATGAAAAAATTATAATGTACTCCATAAAAAAAATGATACATTAATTAGAATGGTATCTTTTTTTTTCTTCGGGTATCATTATTTTAATTTTCTTGTCCTTTTGACCATCTATGGATCAAATATATCTGCAAATTATTAATATGAAATATAAACACTTGGTATCACATAACCGTAAGCAAAAAAAAAAAAAAAATTAAAAGAGAAACTCTTAAAAAACAACTAAAAATACGTAAATATAAACAATAAACGAACGCTATTTCCTAATTTCTAGGAACAAAATAACTTAAAATTCATCAATCTTTTATCAAATTAAATTTATAACTAACCCACATTTTTATTTCTTAGTCTCAATCGCTATTCTTTTTTTTTTCTTTCATTCTGAGTATTCTATAAATGACAGTGCATCATTTTAAAAAGATTTCAATTCGGGATTAGAGCATGTTGGCAGTATTTGTTTTTTGACAATCAAATACTATCTTTTGCCACGTTATCAAAGACTTTGAAAGAATTCTTGTCTTCTCAAAGCTGATATGATTTTCTCTATTCTTTATCCTCTAATAGAATTATTTTACCTCCTTACCTTCCGCTGATTTTTGCTACCACCTCCATATCACCGTAACACCCTTCTTCTTCATTACAGACTTCTATTTCTTATCTTGTCAGTGCTAATGCTATAAATATCTTTCTTCTCTAGTGATTGTTATTATCTTTGTAAATATTTTATTATATTTGTCATATAATTGCTATTTAAGAAGAAGAACAAAACTAACACTATAGATTCTGAAGCAAAAACTTCTTTCATTAATGAGATAATAAAGAATAATGATAATATGACTTCAATAATAGTATTCATAGGACCGCTTGTGCAATCATCGTCTCTATTGATACTCTGATATCAATACAAACCAGTGGCTCTTATGGAAAATATAAAAGAGTCAGATTGTATGGACCTTTGACATCTAGACTGATCAACTCATCCAATCGAGAAGACAGGATTTCATATTCGTAAACACGGAGAATAAGGCCTGCTGAATAATGGACGCGCTAGTATAAGCAAGCCATAAGTTTAAGACGGAAAAAATAAAAAATAAAGTAACGGGCTCTAATAATAATAATTGTAGTCATCGAGGACAAACAGTTCTCAAAATTGTTAATCTCTTGTAAAGTGAACTAGAGTTGCTTTATTCTGTGAATTAGGGTATCATAAGTGGAATGCTTCTGTAAAAAGAAAATGCAACACTACTATGAGGTATATTTTACGTATTGACACTCACTTGTGTGTGTGTGTGTGTGTATATATATATATATATATACACATATATAATAATTTTGGTAATACAGATATAAAAAATTATAATTATTGTTACCATTACTAGTACTACTACAACTAATAATAATAATAGGAGATGAAGATGACGTCGATAGAAATTGTAGTTATTTCTTTCTTTGTTTTAATGGCATATCAACCTTCGTGGATTATTTAATGCCAAAGCTACCCTAGAAGAACAGCAGTGAAGCTATTTAACCCATAGCTGGGAGGATGAGGGGGTTCATACCTTTCCCAAGGGTATTTGTCCGAAAGTGAACGTAATAACGTGACTGGAGTTCGAACTTGCTTACTACGATTCCGCAGTCAAACGCTTTACCCATTACACCACGAGGACATCCCCAAAATTGTAGTTGATGCTCTTGGAAAAAAGCCAGGACGATTTGGAAATCAGTGGATGAATCGAGACCACAACATTATAAAGATCATTGAACATCAGGGAACAAACGACTGAAAATACAAGAAAGCGAAAAGACAGACAAGTACTTAGATCTTGCCAGAGAGCTGTTAACACTATGTAACATGAAGGTAACGGTAATACCAATTAGAGTTGGTGCTCTTGTAACGGTCCCCAAAGGCCTAAAAAAGAGACTGGGGAAATTGAAACCAGTAAAAGAATCGATATCACCAAGATCACAGCACTGTTAAAAGTCAGCCGTGACACTCAGAAGAGTCCTGGAGATCTGGGGAGACTAGCTGTCACTTGGAATCCAGTGAAAGATCACCAGCTAAAGCTTGTGTGAAAAACTCTCAAAGAGCAAAGTAATAATGATAATAACAACAATAATAATAAGACGCAACAAAATAGAAAATGTAGGTTATGTGGTGATAGAGACGAAACCATTAATCACGTAATAAGCGAATGCAGCAAAATAGCACATAAGGTGTATAAGACTAGATACGACTGGATGGACAAGGTGATCCACTGAGAAATGCACAAGAAAACTAAATTTGACCATACGAATAAATAGTATATGCACAACCCAGCATTTATCCTAGAAAATGACTATCATAAACTTCTCTGGGACTTTGCCAAACAAACGGATCACCTAATCTTGACCAGAAGACCAGACCAAAATGAGAGAACTTGCAGAATTATGGACTTTGCTGTCCCGGCCGACCACAGAATAAAACTGAAAGAATGGGAAAAGAAGGATAAATACTTCGACCTTGCTAGGGAATTGAAATAACTATGGAACATGAAAGTGACAATTATATCAATTGTGATTGGTGCTTTTGGAACAGTAACAAAAGGATTATGAAAGGGACTGGAGGACTTGGAAGTTGGAGGAAGAGTGGAGACCATCCAAACTATAACGTTATTGAGAACGGTCAGGATACTGAGAGGAGTGCTGGAGAATTGCTGTCACTCAAGCTCCGGTGAAAAACCATCAGCTAAAACTGATGTGAAAAACTCTCAATGAGTAAATAAAAATGAAATTAAATATTAATAACATATTTCATTAGTTTCAAATATGATGGTAATGATCATATTATGCTTTTATTTTTTTTTCTCTAATGATTTAACGGAAAGAAAACTTATTTGAATAAGTAAAATTCTTCTTTACAACTATCTTTTTTGCATTTTGTCAGTGCCTAATGCTATAAATATTCTTATTGTTGAGATGCTCTTGATTCTATTTGTCACATAATTGCTATTTAAGAATGACAACAAAGGTAATAATATAAATTTCGAACTAAAAAAAACGCGATACCACCTTAATTACTGTGGCTTTCAGAAACGAATGATTTCAATATCAATAATCATGATACTACTACTACGACAACAACGACGACCTTTACGAGCGGCAAGAACAACATTGATAATAAATATATTATCATCATCATTATTATCTCTTGCATGTTTTCCACACCAGTTTTAACAATTGGGCTTTCACTGAAGATTGAGTGACAGCAAGTTTCTTCAGGTCTCTATTAAGTATTCTTGCTGATCTTGATTGTTCAGTGATCTAATCCTTTTTTTCCAGAATTGAAAGAAAGATAAATACCTGAACCGTTCTAGAGAACTGAAAAAACTATGGAACATAGATAGTGACGTCGACCCCAATTGTAATAGATACGTTCGGTACAGACACCGAAGGATTGATAAAGAGGCTGGAGGACTTGGAAATAAGAGGGGCGTGAAGAAAACACCAAAACGACAGCATTAAGATCTGCCAGAATATTAAGAAGAATCCTGGAGACTTTAGGAGACTTCCTCTAACTCAGACTCCAGAGAAAAGCCATCAGCCGGTGTGTAGAACTCTCAACAGTCCTTAAGACTGTTATAAGCGCACACTCTACAAACAGCATCACAATCACGTTCATGTTCCACGATTTTTTTAATGCCTTTTTTAAAATTCACTTGCAAGTTCCGAGTATATGTTTATCTTTTCGCTTTCTTATCAGAAAGGCAAAATCCATTTGATGAGTTTTTTTTTTTTTCTTTTTGATTAACACTAGGTTTTGGTTTTCTGTGATGATTCGTATGTATCTCAAAATCCCAGCGAATTTTTGCGTCAAGAGAAGATTTTAGTTTGTGCATATACCATTTGGTAGTATGGTCAAATTTTAATGTCTTGCACAATTTCTAGTGGATCACCTTCCTTACCCAGTCGGACCTAACCTTGTACTTATTTTTTTGCTAGTTTGCCGCATTCGCTTTTTATGTAATTAACTGTTTCATCTCTCTCTTCACATCGTCTACACTTGCTATTTTGTCGCTTATTATCGATTTTCGCTTTAATATAATTGGTCCTTATGGCATTGTGTTGTGCTACAATTAGAAGAGATACAATTTCTCTCTGGAGGTTTCTCATTCTAAGCCATGTCCCGGTTTTCTCGTGTGCAAGCTTCGCAGTATCCAAATAATTGTTTATCATTTTACTCATTTGAGAGTTCTTCACACCAGCTGATGGTTTTTCACTGGAGTCTGAGTGAGAGGAAGTCTCCTCAAGTCTCCAGGATTCTTCTTAATATTCTGGCAGATCTTAATGATGTCATTTTGGTATTTTCTTCACGCCCCTCTTATTTCCAAGTCCCTCAGCCTCTTTATCAATCCTTCGGTGTCTGTACCGAACGCATCAATTACAATTGGGGTCGACGTCACTATCTAGGTTCCATATATTTTCAGTTCTCTTGAACGGTTCAGGTATTTATCTTTCTTTCAATTCTAAGTCGATCGGAACGGTAAAGTTCACTATTCCACAGATTCTCTTTTCAGTTTTTTTTTTAATTGACCATCACTAGATCGAACCAGACATACGGGACACAGCTGGAGAAATGAGTATGAACTCATAAGCGACGTGCTCCTGTCGACCCCTTCACATGGACGAGCAAAGGCAGAATTACTAGCTAGAACCTATATACAACATCTGTGCCGATATATGATGAAGCCTTGAAGAACTACCAGGACCAATGGACGATAGATACTATTTACCAACCCCTCCGCTCGGGCAGGATATGACACAAGGTCAATTTTTAAGCGGAGTTTAACAGGTTTGAATTCAGAGTTTTCCTTCTCCTAGACTAGTTGCCTCACCAAGGCCGAAGTACCTAGTCTGCCCTACTATTTACCCATAGCTGGAGGGAGAATATTTGGATTCATACCTTTCCCAAGGGTATTAGTGCTATGTGAAATGTCGCCGTGTCCATTTCCTACGACGATAACGACTACACCACGGGCACCTCCAGGACCGATGGACGATAGATACAGGTGGTGAGAGAGAGTCAGGGAGATCCGTGCTGGTGGCGCGACATGATGGTGATAATGATGATCACTAGATCTGGTCGTCTAGCTGAGATTTGGTGATCCGTTACAATTTCAAAATCCCTGAGAAATGGACGCGTCTCATTTTCCAGGGCGGATTCTTACTTGTCCAAATAACATTTTTTTGTACGTTCAAATTTTAGCTCCTTGGAGAATTCCCAGAGAATCACTTTGCCCACAGAGTCGTGTTATTATTTTACTCTTGAGAGTTTTTCACACCTGCGTTAGCTGATGATTTTGCAGTGGAGTCTGAGAGACAGCGAGTTTCCTCAAGTCTCCCTACAGAGATGCTGTTGGCGTATTCTTCAATCTTAGTCGACTGGGCGGGGAATCTGAGTGACAGAAATTCTCTTCATGTCTTCAGGACACTTCTGACAAGTCTAGCTTATCTTAACGCAGTGATCTGCATGGTCCTGATTTTTCCTCTGATTTCTTATTCGTCCAGTCTTCTTTCAAGTTTTTAGGGGCCGTTCTGAAGGCGTCAATTATTATCCGTATCACTGTTACCTTTATGTTCCGTTGCGTTAACAGTTCTCTAGCAAGATCCTAGTATTTGTCTCACTTTTCGGTTTCTTTTATTTGTAATCTGTGGCTCCCTGGCTCGACAAAATCTACTAGTTAATATGTGTTATGATCTTAACAATGATGTGGTCTGCATAGTCTCAATTCTTATTATCGCTAATTATTCCAGTCTTTTTCCAAGTTTTGGGAACCGTTCTAGGCGCATCAAATACAACTGATATCACCGTCATTTTTATCACCTAATACTTAGTAGTAGTTATCATTATTATTAGTAGTACTAGTAGTATGAAACATCATCACAATTAGATTTTTTCTTTTTCTCTGTATATATTTCTAGAGCAAATTATTATTATTAGAAGTATTAGTAAAAACCAACATTGTTTTGTTGTTTTTTTTTACTATAAATAATATTTCCAGAACATTATTATTATTATTTCCCTTATCAGGTTTCTTGTCCTTTACATGATCACATATCCGACCTTATGAAAGGTTTAATTTTCATAGATTTTTATCATGCGGATTCTGTTTACGGTTTCCCATCATCTGAATTTTTTCCCCCTCCGCTTTAATTTAAAAAAAAAAAACTTTTCACTTCCATTTTTATTTCTTTCCAAAGAATAATTTTAATTTTGCATTCCTTAAAAAAAATTTTTTAAAATTAATGGCAACATTTTATTTGCTTCATGTCAATATCACATTATTCTTCACCGCAAATTATGGCGGTTTTTTTTTTTTTTTTTTTTTTTTTAAATATTTTTAATTTTATTCCATTTTGTTTATTTATTCTTTGAAAATTTCAATTACTTCTTTGCTAAAAATTCTCTCGCTGAGCAAATCATTTAAATAAGGTCGCGTTCTCCTAAAGAGTATGAACTGAAACTTACGAAAAGCCGGCTTGACAACATCTCGGTGGAAAATAAAATCATTAGTCAAAGAAAAAACGTTATTGAGATAAAAAATGAATAGAATATATTCAGATATATAATTATGGATAAAACTTACCAGTTTATCATCAATTCATGTAATAAATAAAATAACCATATGATAAGAGAGAATACGAACATGTACCTCTAAAGTGTTATCATTCCCATAGCAGATTTTAATAAGAAATACCCATAGAAGAAACACGATTTTTACACCTACACTGGAATAATATTTTATTTATTTACCCAACCCCTCTCCACCAGCAGGATAAAGTTCTAGGACGAGTTTGACCGTTTTCAAATCAGTGGTTTCCTTTATTATTAACTGGTTGCTATTCCAAGGCGCCTTTGGTGGTGTAATGGTTAGCAAGCTCGACTAGCAAACCTACACGAATGAGTTCGAGTCTCATTGGGTGTCCCTTTCATATGGCCTTGTGCCACATCTAAACAAAAAGCTTAGTAAATTACAACTGGTTGCTATTCCAAGCTCCAGTCTTCCAACAATTTACCCATGGGAATAGTTGGATGCATACTTTTCCCTACGATATTGACGTTTTGTATATTGTCCTTAATTGGAATCATTTTTGAGATGAGGCTTTTTAATCTGAGAATTAATTTTTATTTATTTATTTATTGCGGACTTTTCCCCCTCATCTTGGTAGTTTTTGTGTTGTTTCTTCTTTCACTACGTTTCGGCCAAATTCCCCCAGGCCTACTTCAGGTGACTTACCGCGACCTCGGATAGGAATACCGAGTCTTGTAACCGTATCCCCAGTAATTACTGCCTTCCATAGTTGTTGTCTATCGTACCAGGTTTTTTTTTTACCAATATACAAAAAATTCGGTACGGACCCGATTCTGGAAGACCAGATAAGGATTTATGAGACCAAAAAATCCATCCTTGGATGGGGCCCGTGGCGCAGCGGATAGAGGCGGTGAGTCTCTTTGGTTCCAGGTGAGCATTGTCAGAAGATAGCGGTTTCAAATCCTACCCAAGCCGGCCAGAGGTTTACTAGGTCAAAAAAAAAAAAAAACGTGGTCGCGGTAAATCACCTGAAGAAGGCCAGAGGGAATTTGGCCGAAACGTCATGAAAGAAGAAACAACACAAAAAACTACCAAGATGAGGGGGAAAAGTCCGCAATAAATAAATAAATAAAAATTAATTCTCAGATATTGACGTTATATGAAAATACAAACAGCCTCGTCCAGGTATTAGACTAGGGTCATCAAATCCATTTACTACGCTGATACCACCACGAAATGCTCCTGATATATATCAACATATAAGGTATATTTAAGCAGGTGTTGTAGGCTCAGTCACTTGGAGCTGCAGATTACACCGGCTGCATCTCTGCAGATAGGGTCCTGTCTATGGGTTAAATAGAACTAAACAGTGTACTTATTCTCAACTGAATTGTTGGGAATAGAACTGTTTTGACTTTTAAAGTGCGTACTGATGTGAAACTAAATTGTTTGAAATAGAAGTGTCTTTACATATAACTGTGTATAAGCAATAAACCACTTACGCTGAAGAGAATTATTTGAAATAGAACTGTTTATTTGTATAGAAATTGATCTAGCATTGAATAACCTAGGTGTGGTCCTATTACGCATGTTTCGTTATATATATATATATATATATATATATATATATATATATATATATATATATATATATATACCCTGTTCTTTTTTAGCTGTTTTTTTTAAACTGAACTCGGGTCAACATTTCCCTTTCCTATTACGATAACTATTACACCACGTGTGCCTCAACGAGTGGAATGCTATTTCAAACTTGTTATTAAAACATGGCTAATCACTTATTACAGCGAACTCTCTACTAGTTATTTCAACAGAAGTACATCATGGGAAATATACAAGGACTGCTTGAACGAACTCCCAATCGGCCACATTAATTAAGAACAATAACAGTATTTCACCATTAGTCATGTTATCTCCTTCTTTGAGGACATCCGCAAGGCCCCTCTCAATGACAAAAGGAGCAGGTGGAAGAACAGCGACCATATACTATCAAACCTGGACCAGACCTTTAGCTGCGACAGTGTTTGCCTGTCTTACATTGGGCTTTTTAACTACGAACGGGTCTGCAGTCTGGGTGAACTACTCTCCTCTTGATCTCCCTTCAAGAAACCAAGCCCTGTCTATATGACATTGATAAAGCACACGCGTCTTAATCGAACCTACTTTGAGATATTTCCATGCATGATTAAATTTTTTGAAAGCGCTTTTGTATTCACTATTCGGTAGTCATCGATTCTATTAAAGTATTATGGTTGCTTACTTTGTTTTCGATTCTGTTATGTTCATTTTGAAAATCATACCACTAAGTTAAAAGAAGTTTATATCGTGAAAAACCTAATGATCTCATTGAAAAATTAGGTACACATTTAAATACCCGGATTTAGAAATAAGAATGTTAAAATATTGATAACCTCCACAGATGCTCTTCGGAGTTACTTTTATATTTCCTTTCTGATGGAAAAGAATTTACTTTTACAGATGTTAACGATTATCTCTGAAGAAATAGAGACAATCTAAAGCGAGTATTTCACAAAGACATTTCTCCTAAAACTCTTCCGATCTGAGGACGACGAAGAAAGATTTCATTGTTGATTTTCTCATTGATGTGATGGCTGTCTTCCTGTTCCTTTTGTCCTTTCATATCACAAAAAGAAGATTTCTCTATAATAGCAATAATTCTTTAATGCAAAAATGTTCTTTTGAAAGATTCTATGATGACTTTATCTTTTCGTTTAAAGTAAAATCATATAAATATATAAAGTTGTATGTCTGTGCGTGTATGTACGTGTGGAAATATATTAAACAAAACCTGAGACAATATAACAGCTGTTATTATTTTGAGTGTATTCATCATATTGGCACGGTAATATGGCTCTTTTATGTTAGCCAACGTAGCGGTTCTTATTTAATCGAGGAAACTAATTTGCATCGTCGGCTTTATAAATAAACTAGAGACAAATGACTTCTGTGTTATAAATTTCCAGTTTCAGCCTTTTTCAATCTTTATACAAATTTTATAGCTTTCTTTAATAAATAAGTAGTTATTCAAATATAGTCAGTTAATATTTCATTTTTTCACTTTCTGCCAGCCAAGTGGACAACCTGATTCTTAGTAAATGTTAGGTTGTCTAATCCCTCTATCGATAGGAGCTTCTACTACTCAGACTGTCCACCCAGCAGGAAGGATCAGACACTACCTACAATAAACTGCATCAAATAGTGAAGCTTTGATTCCAGAGGTCTGAGAGGTACATCTGCATTGCCATTACTCCCAGGACAACTCTGACCTGCTGGGTAATACTTGTTAAGATCCCATCTATGGGAAAAATATATCTATTTAAAAGTTATTCGTATTCAATATGAATATCTGATGTCATAAACTGTAAATTATTTCTATTATTTTCTTAAAAATAGTTCTAATATTTTCAAAGGATTTTTATTAGTTAAATGAAAATATATTTTAAGTAAAGATTCTCAGTAAAAATAATTTTCACACAGTCATTTGGAATTAATATCTAAATACTTACAAGTTTAAAGTAGATGGGACCCAAACAGGTATTATCCCTCCTGGTTAGAGTGAACCTGGGAGTAATGGGAAATTAGTGCTCCAGAACTGGAGCCTTACCATCAGATGTAGTTGTGTCATATCTAGGACATCTCTTATTAGGGGATGGGTCTAAATCCTCTAAAGAAGATGCTGTCAGAGTATTCTAAGTCCCCTCATCACTATAGTTGGTTGGTCAGTGTCTATCTCAAATTCTTAGAATTTTTATAATTATTAGTAATATCATAATATTCATTACTATTGTTTTAGAACCTAGTTTAGTTTGTTTAATCATATTTACCAACCCCTCCGCTATGAGGTAGGATATGACACAAGGTCAATTTTTTAAGAGGAGTTTAACAGGTTTGAATTCAGAGTTTTCCTTCTCCTAGACTAGTTGCCTCACCAAGGCTGAAGAACCTAGTCTGCCCTACTATTTACCCATAGCTGGAAGGAGAATAATTGGATTCATACCTTTCCCAAAGGTATTAGTGCTATGTGAAATGCAATCAGTCTCGTCCAGGATTTGAACTCGTGTTGCCGTGTCCATTTCCTGCGACGATAACCATTACACCACAGGCACCTCGACTTGGTTTGTTTGGTAATGGCATACCAACCTTTATGGATAATTCAATACCAAAGTTGTTCATGTAAAAGAACAATAGTCATACTTTTAACCCGATATGTGAAAGGATAATGGGTCTCATACCTTTCCCAAGATTATTAGTAAACTTAAAAAAGCGACTGGTGTTCGAACTCACTCACTTTGACGTCGCAGTCAAGCATATTTGCCACGACGCAACGGGGACTCCCCATCTTTAGACCTGTTAATCTTAAGGTTTTTCAAGACATTGATTTTTAGGAGATCATCCCAAGTGTGGAGAAAACAAAAATAGAAAAAAAAAAAGTAAGATTAAAAAAAAAAACGAAAAAGAAAAAAAAGTGATACTTTCACTGGATTTCGACCATGAAATTGCGTTGGCATTTTTAACATTAATGCGCTGCGTATTTATCAGATTAAGAATTCGAAAACAAGACGAGAAGCTATTTATGATGAAATGTGCAAGCAAAAGTAGCTGAACCATTTAAAGCTGATATCCTACAATTCATTGGTGTACTGTTTGCAAGCTTGTTGCTTCCGTCAATGTCAAGTGTTTTCAGTTACTCATTCTTCATGCTTTTGAGGAGCATACTTGCAAAGATTTACACACTAATGTGTATATATATATATATATATATATATATATATATATATATATGATGACTGCCATGTCTTGACAAGTATTAGGCGTCTTTACCAAGAAAATTACAACTGAAACATACCGATTAATAACTAATTCAACTAGTGAAAAATATACAAGATGCGTAAGATGATACGGTAGTAAGACAGCTGCACGTCGTTGGCTTTAGTAATGTACGCTTGTACGACTCTTATGCCACTCTTAGAGTTTAATACTAACAGCACAAAGACAAGCCTAGCAAGATAACTTGTGACTCTGAAAACTTCAGGTTTTATTTCATTTCTTCTCTTAGACTTTTCCCATCAAAGGAGATCTACAAGTCAGCTGAGATTTCATGCTGGAGCTTACATCTCTGCTTAGGATTTTGAAGTTATCTTCTTTTATAAAAGGTGTCTTCACCACAGCTTTATCATTAGAATAGTGTATTTTCTACCTCATCTTCCAACACACACACACACACATGTATATTATTTGCTAAAAGTTTCCTGTGTTTTTTTATTTCAATTTTTTTTAGTTACAATTTATTTTTCTACTGGATATTTGTTCTTTAGTTTTCACTAAAGAGAACGCCGGAAAGATGTGAATACATATTATGTAAACAGAGCACACATATGTGTATGGATATGCATCAAATGAATATATAGCTCGACACAGTGCAATATATTTATGCATAAAATAAAGTTCAGTGAACAGAACTTCTGATTATATATATATATATATATATATATATATATATAGAGAGAGAGAGAGAGAGAGAGAGATTAATGAACATATCGTCATAAAGATGATTTTTCTAAAATTTGAAATGTGTTCAAACACTGACCGGTAGAGCAGGATCAAACTTTAAAAAATGTGACAATCACACGTTTAATTTGAAGATTTTATTTAAAAATACATAAAACTTAAAGTCAAGAGACTTGCATGAGGATTAGAAAAACATTATATATCATCTTGCATGTTTCTGTATGAATATTTCTTCCAGCCGCATGTAACTTACAGAATTATCTAAACAAATATTTCCATTATTTTGGAGTTTACGTGTAAGAAACAGTGAGCATATAAATGTTAATATTTTTATGCTTACTTGACGAGGACTAAGTATTTACTGAGATAACCTTCGTTATATTTCCGCTAGAATTGCCTACACTTGCCATACTTGACTTGTTTGATTAACAATCACTTTCCAGCAAGCACTCTCATAAGAATAAGTCTGTCTTATATATATATATATATATATATATATATATAAATGCTCTTATATGTTTTAAAATGTTATCTTGCTTTGGATCTCAACAAGAATAAGTCAAAACTGTTATGTTTGGAACCCAAACTAAGTGTGATTTTGGGTCTTCAGTGAAGCAATAAAGAATGAAAGAAAGAAAAAAAAATCAAGATGTAAATATGAAAGAGAGAGAGAGAGAGAGTGAACCGATATATTTTTAATGTTTATTTTTTTTAAAAAAGGATAGAAACTGAAAAAGAGAATTTAGAAAAAAATATTAATGACAAATCTTTTGTTTCTAAAGATATATTGTGACATTTTCAGCTATGTCATTTATTCCGACCGCAGGAAGAAGTGTTGTATACTTTGCTTGAAATTGGCAGTCAACAATACTAATTTAACATTCTTATATTTTCTGAGAACATTGATGGGGAATATATATTGGGTACATTCTATCTAAGAGTAAACCTCTTCAAGACAGCCTCTCTCCATTGATCAAAGAAATCTCGGGTCTGATACACACCTTAAATAAATATAATGTATGTATGAAATCGGCGACTTGAATTCAAACCCCTGGCGAAGCTGTTTGTATTTTATATATCACTAATACCCCTGGGAAAGGTGTAAATCCTTCTATTTTTTTCCTCCCCAGCGATTGGTAAGTAGTAGGATAGATTGGGCTCTTTGACCTTGTTATAGAAACTAGTCTAGGGGAAGGAAAACACTGAATAAAAATCAAGTTGTCCTCTGATTAAAAATTATCCTTGTCTAACATCCTGCCCGTGGTAGATTGAGACATCGGGTAAATACATACCCTTTGAAAAGGTATGAATCTTACCAGGAGAAGCAAGGACGAGCTCGTAAGTGATCTACTCCTGTGGACCCCCGCATATGGCCAATCAAAAGCAGGACGACCAGCTCGAACATACGTACAGCAGCTACGTAATGATACGGGATGTAACCCTGAAGACCTGCCAGAGGCGATGAATGATAGGGAGACGTGGAGAGAGAGGGTCAGGGATATCCTTGCTGGCTGCACGACATGATGATGAAGGGTAAATAGGTGGGGTACAGACTAGGTTCTTTAACCTTGTTAGAGTAACTGGTCTAGAAGAGAGAAAGATTAAATTCTAAGGAATTTGATACCGATAAAAAAAAAATCTGCCTAGTGTCGCATCCTGTTTGTAGCGGAGGGGTTGGGTAAATGCATATATATTGCTAGAGAATTTGAGAAAAGGGTTCCCATGACGCCGTGTTTTGGTTGGGTGTGGTTTTATCACACATCAATCAATATAGGTAATTAATGCCAAATTTATTTTTATACGTATAAACAGTTCTATTCAGATAAGCTAAAGTATGGTTTTTGGTTTACACACAGTTAAATGTCAAAAACAATTCAGTTTAGCATAAGTACAGTTTCATTGTCAATAAACGGTTCTATTTCAAAAGATTCGGTTTAGCATACGCACACAGTTTAGTTCTATTTGACCCATAGATAGGACACTATCAGGTGGTCTGGGCCAATGAGGACCCGAGAACGATGGCAAGGAAGGCGTACTTCGCATTCTCCAAAGCTCCAGGATTACTAGAACCTCACCATCAGATTGCTTTGTGTCATATCCAGGACACTTGTTGGGAGGATAGATTGACTTTGCAGAGAAGCAGTCGGTGTATTCTACAGCCCCAACCAGCTGGGCTACGGGCACTGTGGCTAACTTGCTGGACTTCGACATCGAAGTAAACGAGTTCGAACTCCAATCGCGCCATCAGGTTCACTTTCGAACTAATATCTTCGGGAAAGGTATGAAACCCCCTTATACTCCTAGTGTAACATATCCATGATACGGATATGCAGAACAGTCGAAAACGTTCATTATGCATAGGAATCCGAAAAACACGAAATTGGTTCAGGTACGAAACTTATATTTACCTTTTTGAGTTTAAGGTTTTTCGACATGAGGAGAGAGACACAATTTCTTTCTATCCTGACTTTTCCATCTGACCCCACCACGTGCGGTACCCTGCCGCAAACTACTGGTCTGGCCTCGGCGAGCTACGAAAATCGACTTGCTTCGTCCAAGCCCAAATCTCAACTAACTGTTTTTTGTTTTTTTTTCAAATTCCAAAATCCTCAGCCCATCGCTTCCTGGCATGGCGTCATTCACGTCCCCAATCTCATTTCCTATCTGGGGGTTTTATTGTGACATCTGTGATTGTCACATCCACCTCGCGCGCACGTGAACACCTGCACTCAATGTGTGCACCTAACTAACCCATACACTAAGCCGAAAGGTTCTCAGCCTAACTAAATCGAAAGGTTAAGATATACAAAACGAAAAATGATAATATAAAAAAAAAATCCTTCCGCAATTATATAACACTAGCATTGGGTTAAATACTACGGCTAATGTTCTTCTAAAAGAATGACCTAGGCATTAAATAACACCTTGCAGGTTGATGTGCCATTAAACAAAGTAACCATCTAACTTAACATTTGAGAAAGCCCAAAGAAATCATCGAATAAAACCTGTTATAATGCTAAAAATGATATCAATACACTTATAAAATTTAACTCGTCCGACAAAACTATCCATTCACTTATTCTTAATTGTTTAAAGACTGAAAGTATCTGTCTAATATCCTCATCACCACAATTTAAATTGAAGACGAAAAAGTGTTGTTTTTTTTAATGGTAAAAGTACTAATGTCGTCCATTTTCTGACCTGCTGATAAAAAACAAACAAACAAGAAAATAAAAAACAAAAAGACCAAAAAAACAAATGCTGTTATTTTAAGCTTTATCTCTTGTTTACTTCACAAGCTCAAAAGATCCGTATGGATTTAGTTACAATTTTAAATCCTGAACACTCCGTGACGTAAATGTAGTTATTCTATTTACAGAGCTGAAATAATCTCATCATCACCAAATCTCCTCACTTATAAGCGATCGTTCTAGAAGCTACTAATTGCTAATCTTTTCATCTGCTTTATGTTGTAGACGCTATTGACATTTAATTTGTTTTCTTTTCATTTTCTAGTAAGTATAATTTCTGATGTTAAGGATGTCTGTTTTATGGGTGTTGGTGCAGTGATTAAGATTTTTACCGAATACTGTTGAAAAGTTAGTGCTGTCAAAGAAGTAAATAAAGTCGTTTAAAAAAAAGCACCTATCTGTATATTGCTGAAATTCTCAAAAAAATATCTTTGTTCTTTAAAATCCCGTGAACTTTTTATTTTAATGACTGGGATATTTCCCATCATGAGCGTAGAGAAGTTTTTAATATGTATACTTTTTCTATTGTGTCTTCTTAGGTCAGTGTTATGATATTGATGAGTGTCTATGACACAGTGAATGTAGAACCGAAGTATGTTTATAAAAATCTTGTAAATCTAAGAAAATCAATAAAACCAGTGAGAAAGAACCGTGTATAGTTATATCTTAATAAAAGATGCTTAAAAGAACAACACCCACTTAAAATACCTTTACAAAGCTATTCCAAAGAATTGAGCACTCTGGTATTCGGTAAGGTATAAATGTAAACAAATGAAAGCCACTACTTAACGCCTTATAATTCCCGAGCTGACGTGGTTCGCTTGATGGCTGAGCGGTATGATACTAAGTCTAACGTAAAGTTGGGTGAGTTTCGATCCCAGCTTCAAACCTCATACGTGTCTAGCTTGACGGAAGAGTTGTGATAAAACGAAACAGTGTCTGTGGATGACTATATATAAGGGGACACGCTGGCCCCGTACCTCTTTATCATTTGTCTAGACTACGTACTTAGAACATCGATTGACAAAATCAAAGAGAATGGCTTCGAACTGACGAAGAAAAGAAGCAGAAGGTACCCCGCAACAACAATTACCGATGCCGACTACGCCGATGACATAGCGATACTGGCAAATACACCTGACCAAGCCGAAACACTTCTGCATAGTTTGGAACGAGCAGCAACAAGCATAGGCCTCTATGCTAATGCACACAAAACGGAATATATGTGCTATAACCAAAGGGGGGACATCTCCACTCTAGAAGGAACCCCACTTAAACTAGTAGACAAATTCACGTACCTAGGAAGCAGCGTCGAATCAACCGAAAAGGACATCGAAACGAGGTTAACGAAAGCATGGACAGCTATCAATAGGCTATCGATTATATGGAAATCAGACCTAACCGATAAAATGAAACGCAGTTTCGTCCAGGCAGCGGTCACATCGATACTGCTATATGGATGCACTACATGGACGCTAACAAAACGGCTGGAGAAGAAACTAGATGGCAATTACACAAGAATGCTGCGTGCAATCCTCAACAAGTCCTGGCAGCAACACCCCACAAGACACCAACTGTACGGCCACCTGCCCCCTATCACGAAAACTATTCAAGTTAGACGAACCAGACATGCAGGACACTGCTGGAGAAGCAGAGATGAACTCATAAGAGATGTACTCTTATGGATCCCCACACATGGCCGCGCAAAAGCAGGACGACCATCTCGAACGTACATTCAGCAGCTATGTGAGGATACAGGATGTTGTCCTGAAGACCTACCTAGGGCGATGAACGATAGGGAGGAGTGGCGAGAGAGGGTCAGGGATATCCGTGCTGCCAGCACGATATGATGATGATGATTTCCACAGGAAATGAACGCGGCGAACCAAGTTCAATTTTTGGACAACACTGTATTTCATATTGCGCTTATGCCCTTGGGAAATGTATGCATTCAACCCTCTATAGGTTAATAGTGGGGCGGATTGGACTCTTTAAACTTGGTAATGCAATAGGTCGAGGAGAACGAAAACTGAATTCAAACTCGTTAAACTCCACTTAAAAACTGATCTTGTGTCATACCCTGCTCGTGCACAGTGTTGGTAGATATGTATACACACATACACTTATGTGTGTGTGTGTTTTTCACCCTCAGACAGCAAAGACTGAATATAATAGCGACATCTTCATTAGAGCAAATACTCTTAAAACTTAGAGAATAAAGCAAATTCCAGTCCAATTAGCTCATGAATAATAATTTAAGTGTCTGCGTTGATCATGAACGACATATTTAGATCAATAAATTTACCGATATATCGGAGGTAATAATGAAATGCTAATTAAAATTATTCACTCGTTCGTAGATAAAAGTAGCAATATTATCATAAACTGCCGTTAAAATTGGAGCCCAAGAGCTTCATGGTCGTCTCAAAATCCCTAAAAAAAAACCCGAATAAGATTTACAACACTTTATAAACTCAGGTTAAATGTTATATTGTGCAGTTATAAAAACATTTAACTTAAAATGATAAAATTTATGTTTCATATTTTTATCATGAAATTAATTTGCAAGATAACGAGTTGAGTATCTAAATCAGGTGAGAGATTAAACCTTTTATGGCAGACATTGTAAGAGTATTAGACAAATGTTAAAAATCCCTTCTACTTATTTAAGTTTTCATAACAATGTGTATTTTACGATTTTTGTTGTCAATTAAGAAGTTATTTCCAAACTGCAATTATTACAACCAAAAGACAAGTCAAAATAACACAAATATGTCTGATCAATTATATTTTCATATTTTTAGGAAATCAATTTTGTTCTGTGAAAAACACTTACTCGTAAAATTTAATATTAGTTTCTGAAAAATGCAGAGACATCTTTAATTCAAGTGCGTGACATTTAAGAGATTGATCTTTTTAAATTTGTTTTATTTAATTTCAAGTTTTAACTAATAAGGCAATGTAATTATTTTGTTTCTACTGTTTGCAGAATGACCTACAAGCCTAATTAGAAAATTCGTTAAAAGCCGATAAACTGTTTAAAGTAAAAAAATAAATAAATAAAATTTGTCCTCCGGCATTTCATGTCGTCTGTCAATAGACAGGTCCTAAGACTATTAGAGAGATGACTGTAATTTTACATACACCTTCACTATAATTGAATGTAGTCCGCGAAAATTCTTTCTTCCCGTAGAAAAATTGCATTCTCTTCATACGATTCATGTTGACAAAAAACCTTTCTTTTAGACCTTTAGAAATAAACAGGGTATTTAAAAAAATATTTGACTTCCTTTTGTTACGAAAAAGCCTGAACAATTTTCCTTCCGATGATCTCAGATTTTAACAGAATTTAACAACCCAAATTCTATGTTTCTGTCCCTGTGAATAGCATTTCTAGAAATTAAAAGGAAAAAATTAAACAGAATTTAGAGTTTTTGAAATGTATTTTACACTAAATTATGAAGAGAAACGACTATCTTCTTTTTTAAGTAATACAATATTCAGAGGAGAAAAGAAGTAGTGGATAAAGACATGTTTTTTTGTAAATTTGAAAGTTTTACATATTTTTTAATTTGTTTTTTATCCTTCACGATATTTCTTACTTTTTGTGATCTAGCAAAAATATAGTTCTTACCTATTCTAATAAAGGGCATTTTAAAAAAATTGATCTAATAACGTGACCAATTCTCGTTCAAAAGAAGTCAGATTTTAAGAGTATGTGTTGAAACAATACTATTTTTAATGTTCAATGTTTTTTTATTTGTTTTGGTAAAGACATGCCATTCACTGGGAAAATGTAGGCGTTTAATCAGTAAGCAGAGAAATTTGTGTCTTCTTAATGCATGCTGTTAGAATTTAAATCATATGAATGAGAATTGGTCAAGTAACTAATTAGCGAAATGTTATCTATAATTCTGAAATAGCCTGTTATATCACAAATGATGCCGACATTTTAAAAACACACACTATTTTACGATGAAGTCACATTAGAAACTAAAATATTCTTGACCCAAATTATTTTTTATCAAGAGTAATCGAAATGTGTTAAAAATGATCGAGACTGAAAAGATTTTTTTATCGAGAAAAAAAAAAAAAAAAGAACACTGAATGAAAATCCTATTCTCTTCAAAATAGACTCTTAGTATTCAAACTTTTTCTAGTGAGTTTTACTATTCATCCAGGAATCTCTGAAACTACTTTTATCTTATAATTCTAAGCTGTATCGTCGTGTTTCTTTTAATATTTTCCTTTATTAGAATTAGAAATCGATGTAGGGTTAAACATTGACGCCTTGGGACACACTTACTAATAGTTTTGGTTGGATATATATATATATATATATATATATATATATATGTGTGTGTGTGTGTGTATGTATTTATATATAAGTATATATATATATAATTATTTATGGATGCACTACTTGGATGCTAACTAAACGGCTGGAGAAGAAGCTAGACGGCAATTACACAAGAATGTTGCGAGCAATATTGAACAAGTCCTGGCGGCAACAGCCCACAAGGCAACAACTATACGGCCACATGCCTCCCATCAAGAAAAATATCCAAGTTAGACGAACCAGACTTGCAGGACACTGCTGGAGAAGCAAGAACGAGCTCATAAGTGATGTACTCCTATAGACCCTCGGATATGGCCAAGCAAAAGCAGGACGACCAGCTCGAACATACATACAGCAGCTATGTGAGGATACGGGATGTAGCCCTGAAGACCTGCCAGATGCGATGAATGATAGGGAGAAGTGGCGTGAGAGGGTCAGTGATATCCATGCTAGCGGCACGACATGATGATATATATATGCATTTATATACGCATATATACATATATGAATAGAAGAAATCGCAAGAAGCTAGGTCTGGTCCCCTGAGAGGAGGCTATACTAATACAATTCTGTGTTTCACCAAAAGTATTTCTTTAAACAGTTCCCATAATAGTACTCTAATCATATATATATATATATATATATATATATATATATATATATATAAAATCGCAAAATGTATTTCTTTCAATGGTTTCTACAAATAGTAATCTAATCATCAGTTAAGATATCTTGATATTTTATTTCATTATTTAAGCTTTTTAATTGTACACACTTCTTTAAAAGGTGAAATCCTTTTTGAAGTATGGCTTAAGTACTATACTGTTGCCTCGAAATAAACGAATTCGAGCTTCGGTCGCAAAAATACGTTCACTTTCGAAAAAATACCGAACGGAAAGATAGGACTTCCCTTAATAACCCATCTATAGTTTTAGGACTTTCTTCGTTTGGACTTTTATTTACTACTGATATTTTAGGTAGCTTTGGGGGCGGTCTAGTGGGGTGAAGGGGACAATTCGTTTTTGTTGGTTTTTTTTTTTTTTCTTTCCTTTTTCCCTTTCTGAGGGGGGGGGGGCTGTGGTAGCATTCTAGGCTTTTTCTTCTAAACTACTGTTAGGGCTTTCTTTACGAATTTTTAAATTATTCGATAGAAGATATTCAAAAACATTCTGCCTTGTTCGCTGACATGTGGATAGG
This sequence comes from Sepioteuthis lessoniana, assembly GCA_963585895.1. NCBI lineage: Eukaryota > Metazoa > Mollusca > Cephalopoda > Myopsida > Loliginidae > Sepioteuthis > Sepioteuthis lessoniana. Next base: position 126,626,910 of record OY757904.1, on the reverse strand, counting down.
CTTAATATCAAATTGGCTTTACAGTAGAGTAAGCGTGCCTTTACATTTAAAACGCATAGTTTAAGCATTATTTTACAAACAAAATACAGCATAACATTTTGTAAAATTCAGCATTTTAAATTGGAATTAAAGACATACTGACCAATATTGACATATTTCTTCCACTTGGCTCCTGAGTTCAAATGCTTCTTCTTCGTTTGGACTTTTATTTACTACTGATATTTTAGGTAGCTTTGGGGGCGGTCTAGTGGGGTGAAGGGGACAATTCGTTTTTGTTGTTTTTTTTTGTTGTTGTCCTGAAGACCTACCTAGGGCGATGAACGATAGGGAGGAGTGGCGAGAGAGGGTCAGGGATATCCGTGCTGCCAGCACGATATGATGATGATGATGATAGTTTTAGGATTATCGCCGTTCTTCTTCCTGCAAGGATGGCTTTGGCATAAAATTACCCACGAAGGTTTATATGTCATTAAAGAAAGAACCCAACTATCGTCTTTTAAGCTTAAAAACAAATGTAAATCTTAAATCTCAATAGTTTTTATTACATCTTGTAAGTGGTGATAACACTGCTCTTCGTTGGACGTGTGAGATGAATTTGAAAATTCCTTTTCTTTTTATTTCAATTGCATTACTTGGACAATTAAATCACTTTTTTGTGATATTCTCCGAATAAAGTTTCAACTGATCTATTTTACGACTTTCCTCAATTGCACTGACTGTATAGAAAGAGAAAGTCTCTTTTTACGTCACAGAGATTTTTTTTCCTTTTATTTTCCTTGAAAATAAAAAGGGAAGATATTTGTTTCCATAGTGAAAATACCTGTGACAGGCTGTAAAATGGATCGGGTGAAATGTTGCGTTGACAATATCAGTGGAACAGATTCAGTTTTAAGAAAAAAAATCCAGCAATCTAAATGACTTTTCTCAGAATTATAGACAACAATCCGATGTTACAGAGTGATATATGAATATATTTTCCTGAGTTTAGGCATGGTTTGCTTTCTTAGTTTAATGGCATATTAACCCTCTTGAGTAATTTAAAGTCACGGGCATATTTGTAAAAGAACAATAGTGGTTATTTGTCCAGTCGGCTGGGGCCGTAGAATACACTGACTGCATCTCTGCAGAGGGGTAAGACCCCCCAACGAATGTTATGGATATGACACTAAACAATCTCACGGTGAGGTTCCATTAATAGTAGAGATTTGGGGAATGCGGAGTACCCCTTCATTGCCATCGCTACTACGTCTACTCTGGTTCAGAGTGGGAGCAACTGATAGGGTCCTATCTATGTGTCAAATGCAACTAAACTGAGTACTTATGCTAAACTGAATATGTAACTGTTATTGACATTGAAACTGTGTGCTTATGTTTAACTGAATAGTTGGAAATAGAACTGTTTTGACATTTATTTGTTTGTAAACAAAACCCATACTTATACTAAACTAAATTGTTTGAAATTCAATTCGGCATTAAATGATCCGAATAGGGTTGATATGCCGTAAAACAAAACAACCAACCAGCCAGTAGTGGTTCTATTTAACCAATAGATAATTTCCTTAGAGAACCAATGTCTTTCCCGAGGGTATTAGTCTAAAAGTGAACGCAATAGCACAACTGGCGTTCAAACTCGATTACTACGATGTCACAGTTCAGTATGTTAGTCATTATACCACGGAGATTCCCTCCTAAGTTTAGACTAGAACTATGAGGCACCTGGTCAGAACCATGGTCATTAGTAAGGTTCTGTTCGACGTGCTCATCAGTAATATAAGTGAAGAAATTAAATTACAAAACTATTTAGTTGCCTTATGTTTATTTTATGGTCCTCATTCATTGCGTAACGGTTATCGTCAAAGGAAGTGACCTCGGCTACTCGAGTTAAGATCCAAAACGAGACTGTATGCATTTCCCATTGCGCTAATACTGCTGGGAAAGGTAGGCATTCAAATTCTCTCCCTCCAGCAATATTGGAAATTATTTACGGAGTCACCTTTTACGTGCTCCGTGATTGGCTAAAAAACAACTAATCACGGGCCGCTATCAGAATATCTGCCGTGCCACCACACGTCCGCGCGTTCTTCAAACTGACCTTTTCCCTTTCCTTTGGTTTGGTTTGGTTTCTTGGTTTTAATGGCATATCAACCTTTGTAGCTTATTTAATACCAAAGCCATTCTCTTAGAAGAACAGTAGTGGTACTATTTAACCCATAGCTAGGAGGATAAGAGGGTTCCTACCTTTCCCAAGGGTATTTGCCCAAAAGTGAACATAATAGCATGACTGGAATACGAACTCGCTAACTACGATTCCGCAGTCCATCACTTTAACCAGTACACCACAAAGACACTCCCTTTTTTCCCTCTCAACACAAACGATGTAACAGAGAATCTCGACTGCTGACGAAACAGGCTACGAGTCCATGTTGCGCACTACATACGAGGACGGTCATCCCATGAGAGATTAAAACTATAGGTTACTTAGTAACAATACTGCTTCTTAATAAGGTTCTGCTTACCCAACTCGATAGCTGTCGCACCACGCAAGTAGCACAGGTATTAACTCCACCTAAGATTGTTCTGACCTTAGGTCAGAAATATATGGCAACTAGGGAGATCAAACTCTTTTTTAAGGACCTGCTAATCTAGCTCGCTAAACACTACACTATTCGAGGCGACATTAATTCGAGATGAACAAATGCTTTACCCGAACAATTTTAATTTTATTCACCGTTTTATGAACCTCACCTTTACCGTGTATATGAGTGAAACAGGAGACGCGTTCTAACTAGAATTACCCAACAACAGAGACACAATGCCTGGTGCAAATAAGGAATAACAAATGCGAATACAGAGAAACGAAACGATCCTAAGTTTATATAAGATAGGATTATAGAAAATAAGCTTATATGAGATCAGCTTAAAAAGAATCAGCTTGCATTAGATAGGTTAATAACACAGAGGTGTTGATTTAATGGTATTCAGTTTCACAGCACATAAACCTTCGTATAAAGACCATCTAAACACGAGTACGGCAATGCAATCTTATTTGCAAATCAAATTACAACTGTTTCTGTTGGGTTAACTGACACTGCTCATCTAATAAAGACGTCTGCTCTGAAACAGATCTCAGGGGGTGGGGAATTGTTGACTTGGAAAGGTCATCTATTTCTATTGGTCTCTTGGGTGTATCTGTTAAACAAACCGCGTGGTAAAATTTGGACACAAGCTCGTTTTGTCGCACACTGATATACAGAATTGTCCAGTTCTGCAAGCGTCAAGGTATATCATCTATTTTGTGTAGTGTTGTCTTGGATATGGATCCACAGGAACTAGAATTCCAGTATGTTGCTTGTCTTCAGACAAAACAAAGGTGATATCCAAATACCAAGAGATCGCGGATTGGTTCAAGTGTGCCAACTGTAATTGGAATCACTGTCACCTTCATATTCCCCTGCTTGTTTATCTTTCGAGCAAGATCTAATTAGATATTATTCTTTTGGTTTTCTCTTAATTTTCTTCCTGTAGAAATCCAGTCGATGACAAGATCTATTCATGCTTTCAGACTTTTTCCCACCAGCGTTAGCTGATCATTTTCCAATGGAGTTTAAGTGAGTCCCGAGGACTTTGGTCTGTATTTTGGTCGATCTAAACAATGCTGTCGTTTGGATTGTCCCCACTCGTCTTCATATTTCCAAGTCCTCCAGTCCCTTTATCAATCCTTTGGTGACTGTACCAATTACAAGAGACATCACCGTCACTTTAACGTTCCATTAATATTAAATAATTTTTAAAATGATCCCAAACGAAACTATTAAAAAAGATCGTGGTTATTTAGTAAATGATTTTCACGTTTTTGTCTGAATGAGTCCATAGAAATATTATTTAGATTAATGATTCTTTAATTTGAAGATCTTAAAGTAGAAAATTACTTAGTTTGATCTTTCAATCAAACCAAGTAATTTTCTACATTAAGATCTTCAAATTCCAAATTTTTAGTTTTCAAGACCCTCTACACCTACTCTCTTGAGCTTGTTCTCCCAATCTCAAATACATCTTTATATATATATATATATATATATATATATATATATATATATATATATATATACACTGCAGCTTTTTGCGGATGCCACTAGCTTGAAGTGGTAATCAGGCAGCTTCCTTATTCAGATTGATTGATTTTAATGGCAAGTCAAACCGTCCCGGATTATTTTCTGCCTTAGTGTTAGGGAATTGTGTTCATATTATACTCTATTGCCATTTTTAAGTAGTTTTTTCTTCGGAGCTTTTTTGCTCACATAAATATATCAAGTATTCCAATTTAATCCAAATACTGTGATGGTTGTTGTATGCTTGTAAGAATTTGTAATTATCTGGTTTTAGGTAATTATTTCTATTTAGTAAGAGGTATTAGTGTGCACACAGTTATATGGTTTCAAGTCACAGATAATAATTCTTAATAAACAATTATAGCTTCAAGTAACTATTATTAATACAAATAATTTACCATTAAATTCAAAACATTTATATTTGTATTTTTGTTGTGAAAAAACCTAATTATACATTTCTTTACTAGTAGGTAAAGTGGTTCATATCTCTTTATCTACAAATCGTGATAACAGTCGGATTTTACGAGTAATACTACGGTGATACCAATACTATGAAGACAACCTGTCATACATTTTGGAGACCGAGGATGAACCTTTGAAACACTCTGCTATTACAACTTATCCGGGTATATTACTATACCGATACAATCTAGATCTCGGTATACAACAATTTGTACACAGTTATATGATTTCAAGTCACAAATTATAATTCTTAATAAATAATTATAGCTTCAAGTAACTTATTAATACAAATAATCACCGTTAAACACAATATATTCTTATCTTGCATAAATAATTTGCACACAGTTGTATGCTTTCAAGTATTTTTATCTATTACTAATAATTAAATAACTTTCTATCTATTCAATAATAATCATTTGTTTGTACACAGTTATATGGTTCCAAGTATTTTTATCTATTACTAATAATTAAATAACTTCCTATTTATTCAATAATAATCATTTGTTTGTACACAGTTATATGGTTTCAAGTAACTAATAATCATCTGTAGTAAAGAATTTTAGCTTCGTATTATTCTTCTTAATACAAATACATCTGTAACACTATATGGGTGGCCCGCCAAACAGATGATTCCTATGTTTGGTTTGGCGCGAAACCAGACAAAGGATTTTTGGACCTGAAATCTTGCCGTATCTGGAAGTGGCAAGGGGACACGAAAAAAGAGTTGAGTGGAAAAAGGAGCTGAGAGGCAGTGGTGACGGGACAGCAGAGAGGCGAGTCAGCAGAAGAGTTGGCGTGGAACCACGGACAGATGCAGTCGACTCCGGAGACAGTAGCAGAGAAGATAGGGTTCAGCGAAGAAGATTGAGTCAAGATGTCGGCATTCCAGTTGCTTGTGGAATTTTCGCTAGTAACCCACGCTAGCGTTAGTCCGCACATGCATGTAGTGTTGCATATCCTCCTTCTGCTCTTGGTTAACCCCAAGCATTGTTCGTGGTTGTTCGTCTGTTTTATTTTCTCCTGTATTCTTGTAGTACCAAGAAATGTGCGTTACCCCCCCTCGGACCACTAGTTGATCACCGGCCGGCCGAGAAGTTAAATAGTTAGAAGAGGATGAATGCGTGTGGGGGAGAGGGCGGTAACGTTACACATCGTTGTTATATGGAATCAAGTATATTCGTTGAATACGAATAATCTTTAAACAAAGTTTTATGACCAATAAAAGGAAATCTAACTGATAATAACCTTCCTGACTAGAGTGAACATATAAGTGATAGAACTGAGACGATAATCTACATCCCGAGATCTCCTAAACTGTAGCCTCACCATCAAATACCATTTAAAGTCACTGGCAAGATAATCATACTCAAAGGATTCAGTTACCGTATTCTGAGCCTCACCATATTTGATCTGCATTGTTTGATATCGGGAATCATTTTATGGGTTATTAAAATAAGAATCAATATAAGGATTTGTAGTTAATGAATTTTCTCGCCAATTTAATTTTTAAAAAGTGCATTCAGTTTGGTAAATACGCAAGCAATTTAACTATTAAAGAGGTTATGCACTTGATAAGCAAACCTACTACCATGTAAATATATATGTGTGTGTGTGTGTGTGTCGAGGAAGACATGTAGAATACAAGTAGGCGTATGTAGAAAAAACGAGAAGAGGAGGAACGGAAGATTTGTCCAGCTTACTTACAGGGAAATGTTTTTTGGTCATAAACATCAGGTTAGGAATTTTATGACATGTTTATAATGGCGAAATGCTTTTAAAAGATTCGGCTTGTTCAGCTTACAGAAGATATGACGGCGTTCATAATGTCTACTTTGAACTTCGGTGTAAAGGCTAAGAAGAGTTGCTTTACTTCTATAGATAAGCAGTTCGACTGAACTCACTCTTTGATTATCTTACAAGGATGCTGCAAAATCCAGTGACTCTTTTTGGAAAGGAGTGTTCGCGAAGCAGAAAGTCAAGAAACCTTATTAATTCACGTTGACCGGTGAAAAAGAGAATGTTTTCTAGATAGATTCTTATGGTGATCACCACTTCGTCAGAGTAAAGCACCTGTCTGTGTAACTTTATAAAAACTCATAAGAAAATTAATGATTATTTCACAAAGAAGAGACTTGATTTAGATCCCAATTTTCATATAGCGAAATTGGGGACTATGATGGATTTTACTTGTATATAAAAGTCAGAACAAATTTAAAGAATCATCAATCTAAACAATATTTCCATAGACTCATTCAGACAAAAACGTGAAAATCATTTACTAAATAACCACGATCTTTTTTAATAGTTTCGTTTGGGAACATTTAAAAAAATATTTAATATTAATGGAACATAAAAGTGACGGTGATACCCCTTGTACTTGGTACAGTCACCAAAGGATTGATAAAGGGACTGGAGGACTTGGAAATATGAAGACGAGTGGGGACAATCCAAACGACAGCATTGTTTAGATCAACCAAAATACTGACCAAAGTCTTTGGGACTTGAGAAGACTTGCTGTCACTCAAACTCCATTGGAAAACGATCACTAACGCTGGGGGGAAAAGTCTCAAAGGAGTAATAGATCTTGTCATCGACTGGATTTTGCAATTTCAGCGGACTACAGGAGAAAATTAAGAGAAAACCAAAAGAATAACATCTAATTAGATCTTGCTCGAAAGATAAACAAGCAGGGGAATATGAAGGTGACAGTGATTCCAATTACAGTTGGCACACATGAACCAATCTGCGAAGTCTTGGAAAAGTGACGGGATGAATTGGAATTTAGAGGAAGAATCGAGAACATACCGACGACAGCATTGTTAAGATTGGCTAGAATACTCAGAAGAGTCCTGGTGGCCTGAGGAGACTTTTTGTTACACTAACTCCAGTGTAAGACGAACTGCTTATGCAAGTGGGAAAAATAGGCAATGAGTGAAATAATGATGCTATAAAGAGTAATTATAGTGAAGCAAAAATTGATGATACACAAACGAACTGCACGCGTATCGTTTCATAGGACTAATAGTAATAACCACTTGCAAACAATCATACCCTCATCGAGCTATTCTTATTACGGATAATTTGCACACAGTTATACCGTTTCCAGTATTCCTGTCTAATACAAATACTTTATACAGAATTATATGGTTTTTAGTAACAAGTTTTTTCTAAAAATAATAATTATTTGTTTACACACATTTATATGGTTAAAAGTATCCTTGTCTAATACAAATACTTTTTACAGAATTATATGGTTTCTAGTAACAAGTTTTTTCTAAAAATAATAATTATTTGTTTACACACATTTATATGGTTAAAAGTATCCTTGTCTAATACAAATACTTTTTACAGAATTATATGGTTTCTATTAACAAGTTTTATCTAAAATAATAATTATTTTTTACACTCATTTATATGTTTGAAAGTATTCCTGTTCAATACAAACACTTTATATAGAATTATATGGTTTTTAGTAACTATTTTTATTAAAAAATAACAATCGTTTGCATACATTTATACGTTTTCAAGTATTCCTGTCAAATACTAATAATCTTAAAAAGACTTATTTGACCTATAGATCGGACCGGGGAGTTACAGAAACGAGGGGAGACTCATTCTCCTGAATTCTATAACAACAGCCTCATCATCTTCTGTAATTTTTGTTGAATCCAGTTTTCGATATTACTTGAATACGTCATACATTTGCCCAGTTGTCTGAGGCTGTAGAATAAACCGATTGCTTTTCTGCAGAGGGGTTATACCCACCCCCAACGAGTGTCCTGGATATTACACTAAACAATCTGATGGTAAGGTTCTAATAATGATGGAGCTTTGGGAAATGCGGAGTACCCCTTCATTGCCATCGCTCCGAGGCCCACTCTGTCCCGGAGTGGAAGCACCTGATAGGGCCCTATCTATGGGTCAAATAGAACTAAACCGCGTACTTATGCTAAACTGAATTACTTTAGATAAAACTGTTTTTGACATTGAAACTGTATTTACGGTAAACTGAATTGTTTGAAATAGAACTATTTTGACATTTAACAGTGTGTAGACAAAAACTATACTGATGCTAAGCTGAATTGTTTGAATTAGAACTGTTTAATTAAACTGAATGGCTTGAAATAGTAATGTTTTCGACAATTAAACTGTGTACTCATGCTAAACTAAATTATTTAAAACATGAGTGATTATTTGTTAAAAAATTGATTTGGCGTTAAATAACCTACAAAGGTTGATATGCTATAAAACTCAACCAACCAACCAACCAACGTCATACGTATAGTCTTGGGTCGTACTAAGCATAGTCAATACACAGGTGGTGCTATTTTTCTAGGTTATTTATGATTACTTATTTTATTCTCTAGACAAAAACGATTAGCCCGTGTTTAACCATGTAGAAAGATAACAAGGCATTGATCGTTTTTGCAATGCATATAAATAGCGGTAAATATTTGTAGACTAAACCAACGAACAGCTGTTATATTATCTTTCATACCTACTTTAATAAGATTCTGTATGCCTATTTACTAAGCTATGCTTAGTCTGGCACAAGGACAAACTTGTGGGATACCAAGTCAAATCTGGATTTATACCATCCTTTTGGCGGAGATGAGAAAACGCCGACAGCATTCTTTGTAGAGAGACAAGACCCCTCCTCAAACATATGTAAATAAGTATGGCACTAAACTTTATCTGGTGGTAGGGCTTCAGATCTGGGGCTCGGAGAAATATGAAGTCAACCCTAAGTTTCTATTATTCCCACTTTCACTCTGATTCGATGTGTTAGTACATTTAGAATCCCATCTAGGGTTAAATCTGATTAAAAATTATTAGTAATAGATAGTGATCCTTAAAAGCATATATCTAAGTACAAAGGAGATAGAAATACTTGAAACCTAATAAGTACGTTCAAATTATTTGTATTAGAAAGGAATACTTGAAACAGCATAAATGCGTGAAAATTATTTGTATCAGATAAACATTTTGCAAACAATTTAACTGTACACCAACAAATCATTAAAATTAAATAGCAAGTTACTTTAGTCTTAAAATTGCGTATGAATAATGAGTATAAAGAATAACTAAAATGAGTATAAAGAATATGTATTAATCATATATTATTTTATAATTGAATTTAGAGTATAAAGAATTATTAAAATGAGTATAAAGAATAAAGAAGAATGAGAATAAAGAATAATTAAAGTAAGAATAAAGAAAAAGTATGAGGATAAAGAATAATAAGAATAACAATAAAGAATAAAGAAGAATAAAGAAGAATGAGGATAAAGAATAATAAAGAATACAGAAGAATGAGGATAAAAAATAATTAAAATAGGAATAAAGAATGAGGATAAGAATAAAGAATAAAGAAGAATGAAGATAAAGAATAATAAAGAATAAAGAAGAATGTGGATAAAGAATAATTAAAATAGGAATAAAGAATGAGGATAAAGAATGAATAAAGAATGAGGATAAAGAATAATTAAAATAGGAATAAAGAATGAGGATAAAGAATGAATAAAGAAGAATGAGGATAAAGAATAATTAAAATAAGAATAAAGAAGTATGAAGGATTAAGAATATTTAAAACTATAATTGTTTACAAATGATTATTATTAATATTTTGAGACTGTAACTGTTTAAAAAAAAAATGACTTCGGTATTAAATAACCGAAAAAAAAAAAGAAAAAAAAAAAAGGCATTTCGTAAAACCAACAAATCAAAAACTAAGATTAATAAGAAATTATACTAAAAAAACTAATTTGCCCAAAATATTGTTTCAAGTTATTTATTCGAATTTGCAAGAGAATATATGGGTTCTAGTTCCTATTTATTAAAGATAAAGATGTGTTTATTAGTATCAAAAATAGTAACTTGAAGCTATTATTGTTTTCAAATGATAATTATTGTTTACAAGAAATGATGTAAGATTAACTTTGGCTTAAATAACCCAACAGTGGTTGATATTCGAAAACTACATTAGGGTAATTTTTATCCTTGTTATTTATTGTTAACAATAAAGATGAAGACAATAGTCCGAAAACTTTTAATGATAAAAACCATCAAGCTTCGTCTCAGAAATTTAGACAACTTACATTACGGTAATATTGACGTACAGTTTTTTAATCGAAATAGTTACGACTATAGGAAGACCATTATAATGAGACAGTAGCAAGAATTGAACCCATTACAGTAACAACGAAGTCTTTATTTCCTTAGCTTAGATTAATTGGCATACAAGCGCTCAGCGAGACTAATATTTACCAGCAATGATCTACTTGCCAAGCTCATTGACCATTAGCAAAAAGAAAAGTAATATGAAATGAGTGAAGATAAAAATGACGTAAAGAATAGGGGGGGAAACAAACTATGGGCGTTGATTCAAATAAAGCGGAAAGTTAATTAAGCCATTAAAATGAACGTGTAATATAGTTTTTATGCATAATCTTAAATCCTGTCGCATAGTCAGAGTATTCAAACATGCTGTTTAGGATACGGCAAACCAAAGAAAAGTGCCCTATTAAAACTAAGCATAGTCAGGTTTGGCAAAAGGATGAAAGTACCGTGAACCAGATGAGAATTCACAACAAGGTGTTCAAGAGCATCAAGTTTGT